>CAWUFW010016887.1:0-288244 GCA_963921515.1 Calotriton arnoldi
AACTGCTGGCGCAGATCTGCAAAACATAGACGCCGTCTCGAATGAGTAAACCGGCACCATAAAAAGTTTCAATCGAATGCACACTCGTTCCTTGCTGTTTACACAGAGGACGAGTGACTGCATGGATAACTGCAGCTCCGTGAGCGGTAAGTGAGATAGCAGCTTTGTTTTAAAAAACGAAAGGCGATATAGAAGGGTTGGGCTAATAACCGATAACGAGATACTTGTATTCGAGTTAGAGATAGAAACTTTACAACTCCTGTTATTTTCCAGGTTTCTATTTGTTATTGAGGAAAAACACGTAGGTTCGGTTTTCGCTCGTAGTTAAATTCAGACGAATTTTAAAATAGTACACTGAAGCCTCATTTAACAAAGATATAAAGTCTGCCCTTTAAACAACAATGACTGACTTTTAGAAAGGCATTAGATTAGAGTAAATGCAATCTTAAATAAGTATTTCCTTTTCCACTCTTTCTACAGCAATATAAACCAGCCATCACTTTAATGTGATCAAGTATCTACACATTATCGTACCGTTCAAATATAAGCAGCACCCCTTTGATGAAGAGTGAGTATTAGTGACCATTAAGTCAGTCGAAATAGGATAAACATCACTAAATATTTTAACCAAAATAAGCATCTCCTGTCTTGCTGAATTATATCTTTTTGTCGTAGATTGAATTACCCTTGAGAGGCTTAAACTCTGATTGCAACATATCCTGTGAAAACCAAGTAACAGCTCAAGTATTGAGGTATATTTGATGAAGTTACCCTCCATTTTTAAAGAAAGTAACAATATAGGGCATAATATAATTGTTACCTTCTATCTATTTTACTGTTTTCACATTGCAGATATTGCAGAATTTATAAGAGGCTCCTCTGGATAGAAAAAATAGGAATTCCGGATGGTCTTGAAATAAAGACCGTTAATTTAAACCAGGATTATAGGTACACTATATTATCCTATCTTGTTCCGATATGAAACACTTGGCTCTATCTGTCTAGCTTGGGGTGATTCTAGCACAAGCCATTGCACTCTTCACAATTGTACATAGGTGATTCAATTCTTTTTAATTTGAAGGTCTATAAGGTTATGTTCTCTTCTAGTGTGTCAACACTTTGGGTGTAAAAGTCACGGTGCAAAGTATGCACGTTATGAATGATGTCATCACGATAGTTCTCTAACTGATATCGGCACAGAATGTAAATCTATAGAAGCATGTTGTGCTCATACATATATCAGTATCATAATGTCAGGTCGCAAGTATAGTTTCATGTTATTTATGACATTTATTGTATTTTCATTTTTAGAGAAATGTGAGACGGTCTTTCCTGACGAAGGCTTAAATGCCGAAACGCGCGTCGTGTTCTTTACTGACCGCCAGCCTTTGAACTGCTTGATAATACAAAGACAATCTCCGTTGGTTTTTAATTGTCGTACAATATTTTTATGTGTATAGCACTGTTTTGTATTGTCTGTGAAAAAAAAAATTGTGCACTTTTGTACATATTTGTTTAGTATTTAAAAGATTCAAATAATATTTCATCTGGAAAAACAATAATCGATATAAAAAAGATAATAAAGAAATATATCATTTCAACTAAAAGGAATTGTTTCCGGTCATATGTACAAATGTATTTGCTGAGCACTGTTTTATGTACAAATTTAGGCCTGATATTGCGTATTCAGTACATATCATAGATCTTGTGAGTAGCTTTTCTTTACCTTAGTCGTTAATGTTCCCTACAGCTAGCAAGATATATTGTCTCCAGTAGGGGTCCCCTACTTCCTAAAACATAATTCTCACAGCTTGTCTGTGAGGGGATAGCCACTTAGGTGTGTCCAGTAATGTATCATGTTCTGTGTCCTTGCAGTGTGGAGAACTACTTGATCGTTTGAACGCCTGTACTTTAGTCACCCAATATAGTGTTTTCTAAGGTGGTTTGACAATCTGGACTTTGGACTTTTATCTTTTTTCATTTATTTTTTATCTTCTTTATTATTTTTCTCAATCCTTTTTTCTTTTCTGTGTTCATTAGCCCTATATACAAAGTTGGAATATATTTATTCATTCACTTTCCTAATATTTAAGATATTGGTCCTCTTTGTCATGGCTAACCTTGTGACATTTGGATTTACCGATGATGATTTTGCCTCTATGGTGGGTGGCATAGGATCATTTGGCCAACAACAAACAGCAAACCCTGATAAAAATGAAGATCTCATTAAACTATTGGCACTAAAGAAAAAGACTAAAAGGATAGAACTGCATGGCCAAGATATGCTAGAATACTTAAGAGCAGGAGTAATTCCCCAAGGATTAAGGGTCAAAAATATCCCGGGGTTATTCATTCAACTTAAAGCGTTTTTAGAAAAATGGTCAATGATTGCGAACCGTTGTTCGCGTGATTTGATGATGCTGATCGTTGAAACCGCTAAAGAAATGCTACAAGAACTAATTTCTGAAATTTTAGAATTGGAAAATAAAATTAAAAACAATACAGCGGTAGACGATGCCAAAAAAACATTAGAAGAAATAAATCAGGAGATGAATTTGTAAACGGAATATCTTCACAAGAGGAAGAGCGAGAAACTAAAAAGATATTCGCTTCTTCAATAAAGAAAATACATACCCATATTTAGCAGAACATTACTATACACAATATGACAGTACAACACAGGATCATCAAGAGTATAGAGGATATAATAGAAAAGTTACGACTTTTTCAGATACTTCTGATTCAGATAATGACAGTATGCCCAATCAGTTTGAGAATAGGAATAGTCGGTATACACGCAGATCGTATCAACCTCCCCAGGCTTTTTTAGAGAGGCGCCAACAACAAAGAAGCAATTGGCGGCCCCAATATCAATCTCGTTACCGGGAAAATCAGTAGACAAACCAAAATCAATTCCTGGTCACGCGCAATGCTCAGTACTGGAGACAGTAAAAGAAATCCCTATATTTAATTTAAGTACTTCTGAGTTAACACCTGCCACTTATTCACTACTATGTAAAGGTCTCACATTTGTCCCCCACTCAGGCCTTAATAAATTTGAGCTGTTTAACGATCTAATAGCTTTTTTTCCGCAAAATACGATTAAAGTTGTTTTTTGAAAATAGAAATTCTCCCATGACACAGGTGAATAGATCTGGTTTAATGCCCAAGTCGAATTTCACGCCCACAGTAGAACAAGTACCACCAGAAGCTATTGTATTTGAGCAGGTGGTATACCAAAAATTATTGTAGCTACCAAATATATACAAAGAACCCCTATAATATCCAACCTGAGGAGCACCAGGCTCTATTAAATTTGAAAAATGATCCAGCAATTACCATAAAGAGCTGTGACAAGGGGGGTGGTATTGCAATAATAAATACCACAGACTATGGGGCCGATTCCGATTCGGGCCGGAAATCTCTTCAACCGAGCCGGACCCGGAGAGATTTCCGACCGAATCGGACCCGTGCAGCCCGACCGAACGAGTACGATGCGTCTGTATGCTATCGGACTCGAGTCGGTCGGACTCCCATTGAAGTCAATGGGACCCGGTCGTACAACGCGTACGCGGGCTCCCATTGCCTCAATGGGTGCGAGGCGAACAAGGGCGCCCCTACAGCGGGTACGCGGCGAAGAGACTCGCGCCGTACACGCACAGGTAGGGGGACCCATGGGTCCCCCTGTGTGCGACTGGCGCAGCTACGCGTACAGGGGGGTCCGACACGGACCCCCGAAGTATGTCTCCGACTGCTCTTTCGAGCCGGGCGGCGCGTGTCGGTTGGACTGCTCGCGGCGCGCATCGTACTTACCCGGCCGGGGAACGTCTCCATTGCGCGGTGCGAGTCGTGTCCGAGCGAGTCGGTCGGTGCGGTTCGACCCGGGAACGAGTCGGTCGGAGCGGTTGGGACGCCCGAACGAGTCGGTCGGCGATTTCGCATCGTACTCGCTCGTCCGGACGCGCGTACGAATCGGTCGGGAAATAGGGCTCCGAATCGGATCCGGTTATGCCGAATCCGATTCGGAGCCCTACCGGCCCGAATCGGAATCGGCCCCTGAGTGTCCAGAATGGATGAAATGTTGAGAGATACTAATTTCTACTCTAAAATCAGTAGAAATCCTACAGAAACTATAAAAACCAAAATTCAACGTATTACTAGCAAAGCACTGAGAGATGGAGACATCTGTGAGAAGGAACATATTTACCTAAATGTACAAAGCCCTAAGATAGCTTGCCTATATGGTGTACCTAAAGTACACAAAAATGAGATGGACCCTCCGTATAGACCAATTGTCTCGACGATAGGCTCTGTCACAGAGCCTTTGTCTAAATATTTGGATGCTATCTTACGCCCTTACATTGACAGAACTCCAGCATATGTTAAAGATACGCGACACATAATAAATCTTGTGAAGGAAGTCCCTTTTAATCCACAACAACAATGGCTGGTTTCCCTTGATATAGAAAGTCTCTATAGTAATATCCCCATTCAAGGAGCTATGCCAGCAGTAGAATGGTTCATTGAAACAATGAGCATTGACTGTAACATGATTTTTATCATGAAATGCCTTAAAATAGTCCTCAAGGATAATATCTTCGAGTTCAATGGTCAACTATTCCAACAGACTAAAGGAGTAAGCAGGGGTGCGTCTTGCGCACCGACAGTGGCCAACATCTATGTGGCCAAATTTGAACATATTCACATCTACAATGAAGTGGCATCATTTTTTGAATCCATCTGGAAGTGGTCGCGCTTCATTGATGATATTTTTTTCATCTGGTCAGATACTGAAGAAAATCTATATGAGTTTTTGACATGGCTAAACTTGTGTGACCAAAATCTACACTTTACATCGACTGTAAATAACAACCAAATAGAGTTTTTGGACATTGTCATTAAACATGTTGAAGGTAAGTTGGCTGTTGATCTGTTCATTAAACCGACAGCTCGTAACACGCTCCTCCACTATGATAGCTTTCATCCAAATTCTCAGAAAAACAGCATTCCATTTGGACAGTTCTTGCGTTTACGCAGGAACTGTACCACAATTATAGATTTTGACATGAGAGCAGCAGAAATGAAGGAAAAATTCTTAGCGCGAGGATATCCGCGTAAATTGGTGAAGGACTCATATAAAAGAGCAAGGTTTTATGACAGACAACACCTTTTAACTAATAAAAATAAACAAAATACTTCTGAACTCATTTTTGTTACCAGACACTCCATGTTAAACATGCAAATAAAACAGATCATTTGTTCAAATTGGCATATTTTAAATGCCGACAAAGAACCTAAAGAAAGAATCCCGAAGCCTTTGTTCGCCTACCGTAAGAACCGAAATTTAAAAGACTTAATTGTGAGATCACGGTTACCCCAAGCGAAACAGCCAGTACAGAGAAGTATTGTAGGGGCATCGCCGGTAGTAGGAAACTTCAAATGTGGCACTTGTATAATATGCCCAATGGCAGTAGAAAAAGATAGAATAGAACTCAATGGTCAGATTGTTAAAACCAAGAATATGACTAATTGTAAAACGAAAAATGTTATTTATCTTTTACTCTGTCCATGTGGATTAGGATATATTGGCGAGACATCACGTAGCTTTAATATACGCCTTGGCGAACATCGCTCAGCGATTCGCACTAAAAAAATGTCAGCTCCAATGGTAGAACACTATGTCAACGCAAGTCATTCTGAAAATGACAGATGGTTTATTCTTGAACCCATTCTTCCAAAAAATCATCAGAGTAGTGAACCCATAAGGAAAAAACGTGAGGTATACTGGATATTTATGCTAGATACATTTAAGAAGGGACTCAACCAAGATCTACCATGGGCTCAAGTAACTGAATACAACCAGTAACATATCGTTCTAACTAGTATTTCCAGTATAAATCTGTTCATTATTCCCTTGTTTGTTGGGTAATATTACATTTTTTCTGAATTCAGAATCAAATTCATTTTAGATGCACCTCTAAGATATGTGACTTTATAAGTCAACAGAGGAACTGTAGTTTCTAGTATCCATTTCGAGCTGAATGTTGTAAGGAGTATTAATTTGGATATACCATTGAGTTGTAATACAATATGATCTATAATAAAACTCAAAAATCGGGTATAACAACAACCAATGAATTTATATAGTGATATAGTCTCGATTATGAATGTACCCAGAGACATAATCAAAATACATCAAGCCAGTTATAATATTGGTTTGTACCAACTTGTTTCCTTTGACTTTGGGGGGAAAAAGGGTTTGTACATTTCCTGACAAATATGCCTGTTAAGGCATTCGTTAACGTGCATTCATGCAAGCTTGAAACTACATGATTATAGATCTTCCTCCACAAGATGGATGCCGTTTATGTATCACCTCTGTAGTCCCTCCTTTGTATTCATGAATAGATCGAAATAAGCCACAGCCAGGTTTAAGATTGACGCATTGAATATGACGTCAGACGCCATCTCGAATGAGTAAACCGGCACCATAAAAAGTTTCAATCGAATGCACACTCGTTCCTTGCTGTTTACACAGAGGACGAGTGACTGCATGGATAACTGCAGCTCCGTGAGCGGTAAGTGAGATAGCAGCTTTGTTTTAAAAAACGAAAGGCGATATAGAAGGGTTGGGCTAATAACCGATAACGAGATACTTGTATTCGAGTTAGAGATAGAAACTTTACAACTCCTGTTATTTTCCAGGTTTCTATTTGTTATTGAGGGAAAACACGTAGGTTCGGTTTTCGCTCGTAGTTAAATTCAGACGAATTTTAAAATAGTACACTGAAGCTACATTTGACAAAGATATAAAGTCTGCCCTTTAAACAACAATGACTGACTTTTAGAAAGGCATTAGATTAGAGTAAATGCAATCTTAAATAAGTATTTCCTTTTCCACTCTTTCTACAGCAATATAAACCAGCCATCACTTTAATGTGATCAAGTATCTACACATTATCGTACCGTTCAAATATAAGCAGCACCCCTTTGATGAAGAGTGAGTATTAGTGACCATTAAGTCAGTCGAAATAGGATAAACATCACTAAATATTTTAACCAAAATAAGCATCTCCTGTCTTGCTGAATTATATCTTTTTGTCGTAGATTGAATTACCCTTGAGAGGCTTAAACTCTGATAGCAACATATCCTGTGAAAACCAAGTAACAGCTCAAGTATTGAGGTATATTTGATGAAGTTACCCTCCATTTTTAAAGAAAGTAACAATATAGGGCATAATATAATTGTTACCTTCTATCTATTTTACTGTTTTCACATTGCAGATATTGCAGAATTTATAAGAGGCTCCTCTGGATAGAAAAATAGGAATTCCGGATGGTCTTGAAATATAGACCGTTAATTTAAACCAGGATTATAGGTACACTATATTATCCTATCTTGTTACCCTATGAAACACTTGGCTCTATCTGTCTAGCTTGGGGTGATTCTAGCACAAGCCATTGCACTCTTCACAATTGTACATAGGTGATTCAATTCTTTTTAATTTGAAGGTCTATAAGGTTATGTTCTCTTCTAGTGTGTCAACACTTTGGGTGTAAAAGTCACGGTGCCAAGTATGCACGTTATGAATGATGTCATCACGATAGTTCTCTAACTGATATCGGCACAGAACGTAAATCTATAGAAGCATGTTGTGCTCATACATATATCAGTATCATAATGTCAAGTCGCAAGTATAGTTTCATGTTATTTATGACATTTATTGTATTTTCATTTTTAGAGAAATGTGAGACGGTCTTTCCTGACGAAGGCTTAAATGCCGAAACGCGCGTCGTGTTCCTTACTGACCGCCAGCCTTTGAACTGCTTGATAATACAAAGACAATCTCCGTTGGTTTTTAATTGTCGTACAATATTGTTATGTGTATAGCATTGTTTTGTATTGTCTGTGAAAAAAAAATTTGTGCACTTTTGTACATATTTGTTTAGTATTTAAAAGATTCAAATAATATTTCATCTGGAAAAACAATAATCGATATAAAAAAGATAATAAAGAAATATATCATTTCAACTAAAAGGAATTGTTTCCGGTCATATGTACAAATGTATTTGCTGAGCACTGTTTTATGTACAAATTTAGGCCTGATATTGCGTATTCAGTACATATAGATCTTGTGAGTAGCTTTTCTTTACCTTAGTCGTTAATGTTCCCTACAGCTACCAAGATATATTGTCTCCAGTAGGGGTCCCCTACTTCCTAAAACAGGTTGCTACTTCATTACTGAGCGGACCAAGTCTCACGTTTTCTATGGTGTGGGGAGGGCGCCTTTAAACCAACTTATATGCTCTTGGTCAGTTAACGGGACTTCTATGTCCATGTATTGAAAGTATTCATCTTGTGTCTCATCTTCAATGTAAGTGTGAAACAATTTTGTGCGCGTGTCTGCAGCTGGGAATGTAACCCAAAAATAGAATACATCAGTCCTGAATGCTTTGTGTGCCTCGACCACGAAGGTAACATCTCCACCCGTTGCCGGGAGGCCATGTTGAAATAATTTCATAGTAACTGCCTGTCTGCAATTTTCGGAATTATTTAGAGTAGCTACTTGTACTTCAACATCGTCAGCTTGTTCGGTCATTGTTAAAAATGAAAAAGTATTTTATGAAAAAATGAATTTATTGAGATTTGGTTTGTACAATATGGGAAAAATCTTTAATCCTCCAAGTTTGATAAAACCTACAGCCAATACATAGGATGTACCTACTCAGCTGAGGCGGAATCCCTTTCCCACTACAGACGTCTCCGGTTTAATGTGAGTAGGGGTCTCTGAGAAAGCATGACTGAATTACTCAGATTTGACAGTTAAATAAGAGCCTAACCAACGTTGGCAGCGCCATGTCGTGTAGTTCCTACTAATCTGTAGGATCTGCGCAGTGTTTGGACAACATAAACTACGGGTTTGGTGTCAAGACTGATTCCATACACCCCAGCAGGATATGTTGGCCTGTGGACCAGCTAGCTCACAGTGCCACCATAAGGCCCCCTAAACTTACCAGGGAGCGAAGGGACTCTGGCAACCACTAAACATGACAACCGTGATCACTCAGGGATCGTGGAAACAGTACAGAATTTTTCCCTCAGTCACTTGTGCTTGCTTTCTCTCAGAGAAGAATACAGAATACACAGTGGGACGTTTTCAATATATTTATTAAACCAACGTTATTCTTGTATAAAATACACGTGCTGCAATGATTAGGAGACAGAAGCAAATAAAGGAGAATACAAGCACCAAAAGAGTGAACAGTAGATACATTTCTACCATGGTGCTGAAGCAATGAATATATGCAGGCGTATATGCAAAATATGGTAATCTAACGTACTCCTACGATGCGGACCCTACTCTGAGTCTACCTAGAGTGTGTTTGGGTGTAGAGCCAAGAATCCCCCCCAAGGGTTGATCCAACCCCAATAGATAAGAAAGTCCACAAGAAAGGAAGGTGCACTTTGATTGAAGTCAAGCAGCAAAACCTATAGTCTGAGGAACAAAGGATCTACAGGCTGAACAATGCGGTACCCTGGACCTGCACCAAAACTACCTCGGGTCTTATTCATACCTGGCCTCTTAAACTTTGGGAGCGATTCAGACTGAGTTTATACGTTTTTATGACCAAACTCATTATCCAGAATTGTGTGGACCGATTGAATTGACTTACTATCGTGTGTTCTTATACCGAATCAAAAGGACCATTTGCGAAAGATTGTGGTCACATGAATATTCTCGTAATTTTGAATTAGCCCTGATGAAGTTCCCGTGGCACTAGGGAAGGAAACGCGTTGGCTGTGTGCCGGTTTTATCCATACAATCTTGAATAAAAAGAAGAACTTTTTTGGATTACTAACGGTTTTGCTGCTTGACTTCAATCAAAGTGCACCTTCCTTTCTTGTGGACTTTCTTATCTATTCAGCTTCTCTCAACAGCAGATGCCGGGAGTTGTTGCACTTATTAGTTGATATACGCAACTAGTGGAATAGAGGTGCTTGACCTTGGTCAGCTGTTGTGTGCTTTATTGTTTGATCCAACCCCAATACCTGATAGGAGAGAGTGAATGACCCAGTCTTGGTCTCGAGTTGGACACCCCTCACAGAATATCAGACCAGTGCATGGTGATTTCTCAGCATGCAAAAACCTTCAGTGTCTATCGGGATGCCTATTATTTATAATAAAAAGCAGCCTTCGCGATGTGCGCATTAGATTAGTGATATTATGGATATGTAGAGAGCGCTGTCGCCCCGTGGATGAAGATAGGACGACTTTTGTACCTAGTGCGTAGAGAGGCCTAGTACATGATGTTCAAGGCATCGTGATAATGTTGTGCGAAGCTGGATGTGTAAACAAAGTAGTTTCAGAGAAACTAATCCAACACTGTCGTGCATGCAAATGTGTGCAAAAGTTCACCGCTGAAATGTTATTTTCTAGGACAATGTAAGAAATAATCTGCTTCATTACATGGGCCTAACTCGGGAACATAACAGTGAGGTGATCTGTCAAGCGGGGGCAGAGAAGAAGGGGGTACGAAAATGCAAAATCCTCATGCATTTTCCATGGACTTCTTTAAGACGACTGTGGCCAAAACTGCTGAACGGAATTACAACAAATTCGGCAGGAAGCTAGATCTTGGTCCACAGATTGTGCTTTTTGGTGTAAATCTGTTGAGTAGTTTTTGAGATATTAAGGGTAAAAAAATATATAGATATTTTGATGGTTGGGCTCCGAGACTCTCACAAGAGAACCAATTAAAAAATTGAGCGTTCTGATTGGCCCAGGGAGAATTATTTCCCTTGGGCCATCCCGCTCATTCAGGAGTCAGACTCCTGTGAGAGCTAGCGCTCTGATTGGCTGCCAGCAACATGAGAAAAATGTTGCTGCTAGCCATTACTGGACTGGGGGACTTGGTACCCTGTCCTGAAGTTCTATAAAAAATATATATATAAATGGGGCAGGGAATGGATACCCTGACCCCTAGGCCTCTCATGGAGGAGACCAAGAGGGACCCCCACCTGGGGCCAAAAAAGAAAAAAAAATGCTTTGGGCGCAAGAGACTCTTGCGGGATGGAAAAAAATAGTGGAGGCCGGGCTGCATTTATTTATTATAAGCTACGGGGAGCCTACTCCCGGAGGTGTGTTTATAAAATGAAGGGGATGAGTGGCCCCCTCCCCAAACTTCCAGAGGCCTCGGGTAGCCCACCCCGGGGCCAAACCAATTTGTATGGGAGAGGGGCTGTGCGCCCCCCTCCCCATGCCTGAAGAGGCCTTGAGAGGCCTGACTTGCCCCTCTCCCCTCTCATAAAAATTAAGGCGGGACCCAGGAAATGGGCTCCCCAAGGCCAATTTAAGTGCAAAAACCCAAGCTGTACGAAATTACATAGAAAAGTAATATAGGAGTTACCCACCACTATGTAAGCTGTAAAACAAACTAGCACACTCATTGGATATCAGTGATGTAATTTGAGATGTCATCAGTGATGTTATAGAACATGTCATGAGTAATGTCATAGGTGAAGTCATAAGCTGCGCACGGTGGAGGTGCAAGTTATAGTTAGCACTGCTAAATATAACTGGTGAATTTCAGTGTTTTTTTTAGTTCAAAACATTAATGTTGTCACTGGCAAATTCACCTAACTATAACGTTACTTTAACCTTTGTGTTTTTTTCAGTGAATATATATATATAGGGCCTGACCTGTGGTGGCAGTCCGACCACTGCCGCACTGCAGGACCACCCGCAGTATTTCGACTGCTGCAGTCGGACTGCCACAAGACCACCAGCACCGCCAGGATCAAGGATCCCGTGCGGCAGAGGCAGTGCAGGTTGAGGCAGCAATATGCAGGAGGTGCCTCTGCGGCACCGCTGAGCATATTACGAGTTGCCTCACCACCACCTTTTTCATGGCGGTGAGTTGCCATGAAAAGGGTGATGGTGAGGCAACTATGGGGGCCCTAATAGGGCCGCCTGCCGCCTCTGGGCCCAGGGGGTGGATGAGGGGGCCACATGTAGTGCCCCCTGTATTAGCACCCCCAGTTCCTGCATGGCATGGCATGTGTGCCACACCGTGCAGGAAGGTACAGTCGGCACTCTGAGAGCGGCGGACTGAAGAGCCTGACAGACCGCCGCTGTCAGACCGCTGCAGGACTGCCCGCCAGACCAGGAATAAACTTCTAATCTGGCAGGCTGTTGCACCACGGGTTTGGCGGTCCCAAAGCGGACGGAGCATTGCACTTTCTGCTGAGGGACCGCCAAACTCATAATCAGGCCTATAGACTGAATTGACATAATTTCATATGAAATTAATTTCATATGAAAGGTACTTGTGAATGTGTTTTAGTTATGCCACATTTTCATGCAAAATGCCATTTTACACAAGATGGATGTCACCTCTGTCACCCACTCCTGTTTTTCCCCCACACACATCATCTCCCCACAGGCTCCGCAGAGCACAGTTGAGCTGATGTATAGTAGTTTATTTCCACTGGTACGTCTACATTGCTTTCAATTAACTTTTCCCTGTGCTCTATAACTTGTAATGTTTGTCAAGGTCTCTTCCACTGCCTTTCACTGTGATCATCAGCCTATTTATTCGCTGAAAGTTCTATTGTTCAATAAACAATGTTTCATATTAGTTAGAACATCTGCAGATGAAATTAGCAAAGAGGGTGCTGAATATTGTTTCTGAAAACTGGAATGGTGCTTATGTGTTAAGGTAATTATGTGTACTGATTTGTTAAAGAAATTATACTTTTGCTCACATCACACTGATTTTGCAGTTTCTCTAACTTGCTATGCCCAGTCCTCAAAGATAGTGGCTTTCGCAGTAGAGTTGCCTGCGTCAATATTTTGCTGAGATGTAGGACTTGCAGCACTGTTCCTGAACAGTTTGAAGCGTAAGTATGGCTAGGGCAGTATGTTTAGTGAGTAGTGAGTCTTGTGAGGTGTTTGTGATATGCCTTGTTATGCTGTATGTGAAATGTTTGGGTATGCAATGTTGATTCTGGGCTTAACTGATGGTTTGATGCCTGTTGTGCTGATGGTTTTTTCCTATTTGTGAATTTTGTTTTATAAAAAATGTGCTTTACTTTCGGTTGGATCGCTTATCAGATTTGGAGAAATTAAAGATATCGAGATATTGTGTCTTTACTTGTCGGCAAAAGTGTAGTGCGAGGAGCTGGATGCACACGGAAAGGGATTGCTGAATTAACAGACTTTCCTTTTCAGGATTCTGTGTTTAATACAGGTTGGTGTACCTTGCTCATTAATGCATGGGAGTAGGTGCATTTGCCAGGGTAGATTACCGCTGGACCGGAGTCTATCTTGTGTGAATTGTGGTTGAAATGGTACAGTGAAGGATGTGGTTTTTTTGTACTTGCCTCTATTGATTGTGAGACTTAATTTTCTGATTTTCTTCTTATTTAGGTTGCGCAGACAAGGGTTTATTTTATGTAAATTAATTTCAATCAATCAATCACAGAATTTGTAGAGCGCACTACTTACCCGCGAGGGTCTCAAGGCGCTGGGGAGAGGGAAGGGGGGGGGGGATGCTGCTACTGGTCGAACAGCCAGGTCTTGAGTAGCCTCCTGAAGGTCAGCAGGTCTTGGGTCTTTCGTAGGCTTAGTGGAAGGGTGTTCCAGGTCTTGGCGGCGAGGTGTGAGAAGGATCTGCCGCCGGTGGTTGTTCTTCGAATGCGGGGGACGGTGGCGAGGGAGAGGTCGGCGGAGCGGAGCTGTCGGTTGGGGACGTAGAAGAAGAGCCGTCTGTTGAGGTAGGCTGGGCCAGTTTTGTGGAGTGCCTTGTGTGCGTGGGTGAGGAGTTTGAAGGTGATCCTCCGGTCGACGGGGAGCCAGTGCAGGTTCCTCAAGTGGGGGGTGATGTGGCTGTGGCGTGGTGCGTCGAGGATCAGTCGTGCGGAGGCGTTTTGTATGCGTTGCAGTCGCTTGATGAGCTTGGCCGGGGCTCCCGCGTAGAGGGCGTTCCCATAGTCCAGTCTGCTACTGACGAGGGCCTGGGTGACTGTTCTTCTTGTGTCTGAAGGGTTTTGCAATTGTTTCCCTAATTCACAGAGAAGTTGACCTGGCGATTGGTTAGTTAGTTAGCCGCACTGGAATTAGAGAGATGTCACCACAAAGCCACACTGTCATTTGTTGGTTGCTGGCAGAGCCGCGCTGGATAGGCTGATCTTTGAAAGAGCCACACTGGGATTGATTGCAGTTTGTTAGTTTGTTTTGTGAAATTTTGAGATCAATCTGAACCAAATAATTGGTGCTGTATTGAAAAAGCCTAAGGTTTCTGTGTACCTTCTACTGAGGGTCAGAGATTACCTGCCGAGTGAATGCCTGTATACAAAATAACAACAGACATTAAGTTCTCTATGTGTACTTACTGAATGGCATGACTGAACCACTTCTGATAAAGATTTACATTTTCCTTTAAAAGATACCTTGAATATTAGAAAGCTAGAGTTCCTGAGACAAATGATAAACAAAAGCAAGCCTTACATAGCCCTATACACTCCAGGAGCAAAAAGGGAAATTCTACCCCCTCTCCTCAGTTTCCATATAAGATGTGGAAAAGAGGGCACAGACAGAAATTCAAGCCCTCGTCTGGTTGCTGTTGAAGCGTGATGGGAGGAGTTTATTTTTCTTCCTGAGAATCGTCCATAACTTTGTCTTTGGTTAATGGTTATAGGTATATCGTTGGCTGTATCAGAATTGCCTTTGGGGATAGTATAACCAGCCTTGACCTCCATACTGATTGAAGTCTCCCCACTGTAAATTTGGGCTCTTGGTGAGCCACGAAAAGTTGACAATCGAGCTCTACGGTACGGTTAAAGACCTAGGGGCATGTGTACTAATAGTTCATGCAACACAGTGCAGCATGGCAAGTTGCTTCACTGCATTGCATGGATCGGAGAGAGCTCAACAGCACCATATTTATCAAGATATGGTGCTGTTCAGCACCCTCTATGTGCTGATACACGTGTAGATGCCTAGTGCTAACATAGGCACCTTTGTTTATGCCATGGTGCAAGGGTGCCTGCGTTAAGACCAGGATTGTTTTGGTACAGGAAGTGGTGACTTACTGCACAAAAACAATCCTTAGAGGCACATTCCTCCGTCTAATTGTGCTGCAGAATGCAGCACACATGGAAAGAAGAAGTAACGAGCAGATAAGATGTCATTTTTCCTTGTTATGCCTGTGTTGGGTAGGCGCACCATTTTGTAAATCTGGGTTTGCCCCTAAATACATAGGTGCATGCACAGGAATGCCCATGTTCCACCCATGTAAAGCCTACCCAACAAAAAGTAATGCTAGGCATTGCATAGTGCTGCCTTGTGTTACTTTGTATTTACTAAACCACACAAAGCCATGTAAATCGCCTTTGAGTGGGTTAGTAAATCTCAAAATAGATATTGTGTCGTGCTTCGAAACAAAGTGATGCAACCACGATACAAAATCTTATGCCTCAGTGCCTTTACAGTATCCATGTCCATCTTGAGACCCTGGAGGGCTCCAAATACATGTTTCCCAAACAGAGCTAGGCCATCAAAACGAATGTCCAGGATCTTTGATTGGACCTCATGATGAAAGGCTGTAGATCTAAACCATCCTTGTCTATAAGAGAAAGCTCCTCCTATGAGTTAGCAAATGCTTGCATTTGAGGAATCCATTGCTGCATAAATTATAGCTGTTGAAGTAAGTTCTAACCCCTTGAGTATAGTTCTAGCTAGAAAGATGCAGTGGTGGCTGCTGAACCAAAAAGCTAAAGAGGAAAGAAATAGATGTTATGGTGTGGGTAGTATTTATGTAGTTGTAAGAGAATGGCATCAGGAATGTCTGATTTGTTTCAGGTGTATGTCATTTTCCTATTCACTCCCATGCAAAGGTCTCCTATTCATTGCCAAGCGGAGGTCTCCGCCCTGTGTGTGGAGATTCTAACCCATGTGCAAAGGTCTTGTATTCATTACAATGTGAAGTCTTTGCCCCGAACATGGAGGTTCCGCAAGACATTAAATACAGTTGTAAGTAACATGTAGTAACTATGCAATTATAAATGTAAATTATTCTGACTCCAGCTCCTAAACAGAGGTGTGAAGACATGTAAGTCTAAATCTTTGAGTAACTTTACACTCAGGTTTTGTAAATATCCAAAAGAGTAAATTACATATATAAATCACTTACATGTGCAAGTTTTGTTTGTGAATAGTCTGTTAGTCTCCTCCTTCATTATGGTTTTAGTTCTCCTGTCTTCAGCAGTTAACTCCATAAGAGGTGAGATATCATGACACATTCAACAATCATATCAGCCTAGGATGGCCTGTATGTCTGCAGCCTTTATGAAGTCACGGCAAATGAACTCACTCTGCGGCCTGATCTGTCAATCAATCAAGATTTGTAGAGCGCGCCTAATCATCCGCGAAGGAATCCAGGTGCTATGTTTTTGTTGGGATCAATCAAAAAGACAGGTCTTGAGTCCCTTTCTGAATTCCGGGAGAGAGATTGATGTTTGGAGGTGGAGGGGAAGGTCGTTCCAGGACTTGGCAGCGAGGTAGGAGAAGAAGCGTCCTTTACTGTAGCTTCGGTGGATGAGGGAAGTGTGTGAGAGCCCGGGAGGTGGAGTGCAGGTGTCTGGAGGGTTAGTGGAAGTTCAGGTGGTGGTTGATGTATGCTGGTCCTTGGTCGTGGAAGGCCTTGTAGGTGTGTATCAGTATCTTGAATTGGCATCTTTTCTGGATGGGGAGCCAGTGGAGGTTCCTGAGGCAGGGGGTGATGTGGGTCTGTTTGGGGAGGTCAACGATGAATCTGGCAGCAGAATTCTGTATCGTCTGGAGTCTGTTCAGGAGATGGGTGGTGATTCCGGCATAGAGCGCGTTGCCGTAGTCCAGCTGGCTTGTGACTATGGCTTAAGTGACGGTTTTCCTGGTGTTGACGGGGAGCCATCTGAAGATCTTTCGGAGCATGCGAAGGGTGTGGAAGCAGGCAGATGAGACTGCATTTATCTCGCATTTCATGGTGAGCTTGCTGCCCAGGATGATGTCAAGGTTGCAGGCGTGGTCTGTCGGTGTGGGTCCGAGTTTGGAGGACCACCAGGTGTCGTTCCACAGGGAGGTGTTGTTCCCAAAAATCACCACTTCCATCGTGTCCGTGTTGAGTTTCAGGCAGTTGGTCTTCATCCAGTTGGCAACACTAGTCATGCAGTTGTAAAAGTTGGCCCTAGGGGTGGAGGGGTCTTCTGAGAGCGAGAGGATGAGCTGGGTGGCGTCTACGTAGGATATGATGTTGAGGCTATGGGTTCTGATGATGTTGGCCAGGGGAATCATTTAAGTGTTGAACAAGGTGGGGCTGAGGGATGAACCATGAGGGGTGAAGCAGATGATGCTCTTACAAGGTGAAGGGTGGTAGATACATTCTCTGGGTTCATCCTGTGAGGAGGGTTGTGATCCATATGAGGGCATCTCCCTGGATCCCTATGTGGTAGGGTCTCTTGATGAGGGTGAGGTGGGATACGGTATTGAACGCTGCTGAGACGTCAAGGAGGATCATGACTGCTGTTTCTCCCCGGTCGAGGAGGGTTCTGATGTCGTTGGTGGCAGCAATCAGGGCGGTTTTGGTGCTGTGTTTGGCACGGAAACCAGATGGGGAGTTGTCCAGCAGGTTTGTTTCTCTCCAGGTGTTTGGCAGTTGATGGCCTTCTCGAGGACTTTGGCAGGGAAGGGGAGCAGAGAGATGTGGCGGCAGTTCTTGAGTTCGCTGGAGTCGACGGAGGATTTCTCGAGGAGGGGTCTGCCCTCTGCGTGTATCCATCTGTTGGGGAAGACGGCTGTAGTAATGGACTCGTTAAGAATGAAGGTGAGTTTGCAGCTGATTTCCTTACTCACAAGGTGGAAAAAGTGGTAGGGGCAGGGGTCCGTGGGTGCTCCAGAGTGGATGGAGTTCATGATATGGTGCTCTCTGTGGTGAGCTGTTTCCATGCAGTGAGCGGGTGGTTGTGGGTGGCGTCCGTTGGTGTAAAGAGGTTGTAGAGGTGGGTGGGTTGGAGTTCAAAGTTTCTGGAGATGGTGGATATTTTAGTGTGGAAGTAGTCCTTCAGGGTGTCGCAAAATTCCTGGGAAGGTGAGTGTATGTTCTCGGTGGCTGACGGGCAGGAAAACTCTCTTTCGATGCTGGTGAGTTCCCTTCTGTGGTTGGAGCTGGCTCTGATGCGGTCTGCCAGGGTGTCTTTTTTCGTGCCCTTTAGGCGTTGGTGATATTTGAGGTCTGACTTGAACGTGACTCGGTCTGTGAGATCTTTGCTGATGTGCCATCTTCTTTCTAGCCGTTTGCAGTTGCGTTTCAATGTCCTGATTTCTGGTGTATACCAACTGGCTTGTTTGGTGGATCTGCTGGTATTGGTGGACTTAATGGGGCAAATCTGCCAGCGCAGCTGGTGATCCAGGCAGAATCAAGGTTGGTTGCATAGTTGGGATGGGTGATGTTGAAGGCATCCGTCCATTGGGTCCTGACACTTCATTCCAGCTGTGGGGGGAGGAGCTGGGAAGCATGGTGGTGGAGCATGGGGATCCTGCGACGGTGAAGTGAACGATGGCGTAGTCGATCCAGGTGAGCTCGGTGACATGACTGTACTCAACTCTGTCACTGGCAGTGAAGATTGGGACAAGCGGTTGTCCTGCGATGTGTGTGGGGTTGGTGACCAGTTGAGTGAGGATGATGTTGCTCAGCTTTCCAGGAGGTTGGCAGTGTTTGCGTTTTCAGGGTTCTCGAGGTGGAAGTTGAGGTCACTGAGAAAAATGTAGTGCTTGGAGTCGATGGTGAGTGGGGCGATGAAATCTGGGATGGCGTTGCTGATGCAGGGGCGTGGTACTGGGTGTCTGTAGGCAAGGGTGCCTCTCATGGTAGTTCTGCTGTCAGTTTGGAGTTGGAAATGGAGGTGTTCCATGATTGGTGTAGTGTCATCTTTGGTGGGGGTGCACCGGATGGTTCTTTGTGGATGATGGCAATGCCGCCTCCGTGTTTGTTGGTGCAGTCCTGGTGTATCATCTTGTAGCCATTGGGAGTCGCGGTGGCGATGTCAGGGAAGGATGTGAAGTTAAGCCAGGTCTTTGTGATGAAGAATACGTCGCGGTGAGGGTGGAGATGGCGTCCCAGATTTCGGTGGTGTGTTTGATCAGGCATTGAGCGGGAGGCAGAGGAGTAGTTCAGGGGCGGTGGGTAATGTGGGTGTGCTGAGGGTTTCCGTGATGGCGGGAGGACCGGAGTTGCAGGCGAAGAGGCAGCAGAGGCATATAGGAGGTCCTACCAATGATCACGGAGATGCAAGGCAGTACTTTTTGTTGCAGCGTCTGGGGTCCAGGGCTAGGAGCTCTGCGGCGGAGTATCTGTGGGTGGTAGGAGGACCAGGGTTCCTGGCGCAAGGTCTGGTCTGCTGCGGAGCCGGGCTGCAGCCTCCATTAATTAGGTCCTGGGCAGGAGGTAGGGTGCTGAGTGGAGGGAAGCGGGAGCAGCAAGAACAGCAATAGGTCTCGCATTCGCGAGAGTCTGAGCTATTGGCATTGTAAATGACAATGCCTTTTTTATGTGTTTTGAAAAACTGCAAGCGGTGCATAAACACACACTTTGTACTTATAGTCCTTGTTTACGTCAAGCAAGGCTGGCAGTAAAAGAGGCCCAGTTACTGCCAGACCTTGCTTCTCGTAAGCAAGGACTATAAGTACAAAGTGCGTGTTTATACACCGCTTGCAGATTTTTAAAACACAAATAAAAGGCATTGTTATTTACAATGGTACTAGCTCAAACTCTGGCAAATGCGAGACCTATTCCATGGCAAATACTTGATTAAAGATATAGCTTTGACCTAAAAGTGAATGTATCCAATGTTCATCGAGTAATATATTATCTAAGATCCAGACGTCCTCCCCCCAATGGAATAAGCCATGGCTGCTCACCCTCGCTACCCATGGAGAGTCAAATGCCCCTTGGGAGTGTCTTGGTTATCAAACTGGGATGAAATAGTATGCAAAGCTACGGCACACCAGTGGTAAATAAAATGTCAATGGCAGGCAGTGGCCACTGACAACCAACTGCTGCAGGACCACAGGATCCAGGCCTCTCAGAACGAAAATCAATTATGTACTGGAGAGAAAGCCTGCAACAGAAATGCATGGCGGCCTAGTCAATGAAGTGTAGAGCCGAAGAATGAAAATGGTGAGCCATGTCATCAATATCCACAAAATGAGCAAATTGATGTGGCTGTGCCAGTAACTTGTTACTACTATCCACCTTATTGGTACTCACTTGTATTAGCAAGCTCACAACAATGAAAGAGTGACAAGCACTGTGTTTTATTCTACACACCTGTAATAGGTCCTTGGTTTAATGGTGGTTAGTGTTTTCAGAAGTGTGTTCCTTTACAGACCTTTATTCAACAGATGCTTGTATATTGTGGCCCTCCACACACTTTTGTAGCATTATTGTCTGTGGAGCTAGTCAGTTGCACTGGTTATTGACTCACACCCAACTTATGGATCCAAGAAGCAATGCATGTAACAGAAAGATGTGCACACCAGAAAAGCAGGGGAGGAAATGTATTGTGAAATGATTTCTAAACACGGATAGTAGAGTGATTAGCAAATAATTCTTGAACCAAAAATAATTTAAAAAAAAGAGCAATTTAATTTTACATTTTTGTAGCTAATTTTGAAATAAAATGGAAAGAAAAGTGTCACCTTAACTTTAATCAATCATTCATTTTAAAAAGTGAGGAAACGTATTTTCCTCTTTGATTGTGAAAACATAGGAATATAGTGTGCAATCAGTTTACTGCCTATAAATGCCTTTCACTCTTATTTACTGAGACAGGGGACATTTTATGGTGGGGATACTAAACAACCGGAGTTTACCATAGACTGCACACATAGGCACACACTTTCGGAGGCGGCATGTAGTGGGTATTAAAAGCAGTGCCGCGGCCTCCCGCACATCATGTGAGGGTTACCATGGCGTATAGGCCTGTGGCAATGTCTCTGATGTTGGGCAGATAGGAGTTCCTTAGACTGGCTGCAAGACACCACTATAAGATACAGTAATGTGCACTGCCAATGCTTCTGTTTGAGAAGAGGGTTTCTGAGCAAAGTACAGTGATGGCGTTGCAGACACTGGACTTCATTCATTCAAACTACCTTATGCTTACAATGTCAACTTTCACTTTAACTCTTACTTCCAATAATGCCACTAGGTCTCACTCCAGAAGACGAAATAATTGGGATGCAGTGTGCCCTCTCACCATGGTATCTACAGCTATGTCACCAATAGGATGTGTTCCTTGAAATAAAACGTACATTGAGTGTGCAATGCTGGAAGGATGACCACATGATATTGTCAACATACCAGGCGGGTTTTCGTTCCAAAATAAGCACGTGTGATCAAGCTTTTAGATTCACTTTATTAACTTGGAAGTATGTGCTACTCAGGAAACAGAAGCTTTATGTAGCATTTGTGGATCTGCGAGCTGCGTTCGATCTGGTACCGTGTGACTTGTTATGGAAGATTATGCTCGACCTAGGTGTCCCTGCGGATCTGGTAACAGTGATAGCCCGACTCCATATGAATAATTATGCCCAGGTCAGATGGGGGAAAAACGGCGAGCTAACAGAGAAGATACCGATACAGCGAGGGGTGCGACAGGGGTGCGTTCTTGCCCCCACAGTGTTTTCCCTGTTCATTAATGATGTGGCGAGTCGTTTAATGGGTTGTAGGAATGATGCACCCTCCCTGAACGGCGAGAAAGTCCTGATCCTGCTCTTTGCAGATGACTCCCTATTAATATCTAAAACACCTATGGGTTTGCAAATACTATTGGATAGATTTTTAGAATTTTGCAGAGATAGGAGATTGGAACTCAACACCTCCAAGACAAAATACATGGTGTTTGGGAAAGTACGTGGTGGTCTACGGGAGATCAAGATTACACACAAACCCCTTGAACGGGTAAAAAACTTTGATTACCTAGGCATAGGTTTGAATGAGTCACTCAATTGGGAATACCAGCTAAACAAGAGTTACCTAACCCTATGCCAAAGATCCAAATCTATACTAAGATTTCACAAACAATCTTACACCAAACCCCTATCCCCAGCACTGGAAATCTATCGTGCAAAAGCCCAAAGTGGAGCCCTGTACGGAGCTGAGATTTGGGGCTACATCACTGTTAATAAGTTAACGACTTGTGAAAACATCTTTGTTAGGTCCCTCATTTCGGTACCTATTACAACTCCTCTAATTCCCCTTTTTTGCGATCTTGGGTTGAAGAGAATTGGTGATTTGGCTGCCCTGAAACCTTTAACCTATTGGTTGCGCCTATGGATAACCCCCCAACTTACTGATTATCGAAACTCTCTACGGGAGGCCATGATGATTAATGGTGCAAAAAACCTACCATGGTTTAAACACATCGCAGATTGGTGCAAGTTAATGAATATGAAGGATCTGTGGGAATATCTGGATAGGGCTGCAAGAGATGATATATTGAGATTAAAAGTCAGATACTGGGAGGTGGTGGGTGATCTCTATACTAACAATTTGACTAGTGGACAGTTGTCATCCACATTTTTAGTTATAAAATCATGCTCACAATTTGAACCCTTTCTGGACCAAATCTCGCCCCCCCTTGCAAAAAGCTTATATGTCAGATTCAGATACGGCAATTTGCTCCTAAAATTTCCAAGAAAGGAGGCGGTTGGCTTAGTACTAGATTTATGTCCTGCCTGTACTACTGTCAAAGAAACCGAAGAACATGTTTTGTTTTTCTAACCTAGATATCAACAGACACGCAGGAGGTGGATAAGACCAATTTGCCTCCGTTTAGGAGCTAGGCAGTATCAGGATGCGTATAGAATTCTAAAAGCGGATGTATCTGAGCCGATAGTTTTTTCTGTTAGCCGTTTTTTATTTGCCTTCTGGATAATCCGACAGAAGCTTTTATCATAGATTGCACCGTAATATTAACTGTCTCATGTTAAATATGTTCTTTATGTATTGTGTACTTTAGGAATGCTCCCCCCTTATTTCTTTTGGGTCTTGCAAGCTGTATGGTCCATAGCAGGAAGCATGCCTTACAGTTGTTTCTTGATATATTCTGACGTATGCTTGGCTGGCCATTTCTATAGCCTTTTTTTTAATAGCCATTTGAAATGTACTTGTTTTTATATATATATATATATTTTTTTTTTAAACTGTAAATAGACAATGTTTTTATCTTTGTACACTTTGATGGTTTTGCACAAATAACCGAATAAAGTTATTTGATGATGATGATGATGATGATGAGTGTGCAATGCACCACCAGCGTGCAATGCCACTTCCTTATGGGGCACCTGCTCAGGACCATAAACTTTAAACAAAATATTAGTTCGACAACCCAGTGCAGTAACCATCTATATAGACTATGGTCATGAGAAATGCCATAAGAGTATGTACAGAGCTGCTCACAGCGGCCAGCGTACTGAAAACCATAAACTACACATCTTTCTCTAACATCTCTTCATCCACCATACTTCTAAGCGCTTTGTCCCATAACATGATAACTGCACATCGGTGGCCATCCTGCACCACACAGAAGCAATTCCAACACCGGATCAAAACAAAGACACCACTTTTCCAACCACTCACCATAGATCATGTAGCTTGCAGGCAAGTGCTTTAGTGACCCACATAGGGTAGTAAGCGCTATAAAAATACTGCAATGCTTCAAGATGGAGATGTTTGTGGTCACAGAGGGCCCCTGGAGGCAGCAGTCAGGTCGCCTTGTGCACAATGGGTGGGCTGGCCCACTCCTTATGGTTAACATGTTTCAAAAGCACAGCGTAACCACGCACAGAAAACGGCTTAGGGCAGAGATGTGGTTTGGAGTAGAAAGAAATGTGGTAATCTAGCACAACACAAAGGACTGCACAAAATAACCGTCACTGCCCATCAAATGACGGCCACTTGCGTCGGACCCCCTGCTGCCACAAAAAACTGCTGGCTGTTACACCCTCGCTGCCTAGCAGCGGATGTAAACAAGAAATAACAGAAGTCCGAAGTGCTGTCAGAGGGAGGGCCAAAAAAGCTACCTTCCCCAGGAATGATCCTCTCCCTGCTGACTGGGCATCTGCCCACACTGGTGTGGAGTATCAGGCCGTGCTCCGTACCTTGATTTTTCACAGCAGGTTTCGAGCACTCCCATGACTTGTGATACTCTGGGACCATTCACTTCTTTTCTAAGTTAAAGGAATAAACAATGAGGTACTGTCTACGATATCCCACGATTAAGGTTTGTTATGGTGGTAAATAGCTACACTAAATGTATTTATTTTGTTTATTTGTATTTCGCACATCACATTACAAACAAGTGAACCTCTGTCAAGGTCAGCATGATCTCATTAGCAATTTTACATTTTCTGTCCCAGAAGTTGGATTCCAATTAAAGTTACCATTTATGTTATATACTTGCATTATTGCCAATTCTGCCTGTAAATCCAGCGACAACTTTTATACTTTCACGTGCTACCATAAAGCACCTGCAGAGAGGAAATAAGTTACTTACCTGTAACTGTAGTTCTCCAGTATTGGAAGCTTTCATAGATTCACATGCTTGAATCATTCCCGTCGTCATGATGGGAGTCCCCGGTACTTAAAATAGTAGTATTAGACTTAATAGTAGTCATAGTACACCAATAGGTATAGACTAGAAAGGCCTAGGCCTCTTAGTTTATTAACCTATCATAGTCATTATTAAAAAAGGAACCAAAGTTATTCCCCAACCAATCAGCATCAATCACCCTCTAGAACACTCCTGAGAGTCGCTCAGCACCTCAGATTTCCGAGCACAAGTGCTAAATTTATTATGCTGAGATAAACAAGGTGAGCTTCCCCGGGGAGAAGGGTAGGTTGCATGTGAATCTATGAAAGCTTCCAATACTGGAGAACTACAGTTACAGGTAAGTAACTTATTTCTTACTCCAGTATTGGAACTTTCATAGATTCACATGCTTGAATCAGACTAGCAAGCAGTTGGTAGCACATTTACCATAGCCTTGAAAGCTTAACAGGAATATCTAACAGTATAACCTGCAGGCAGTCATCAAACACTATAATAGACATAACCATAACAGTAACAGTAAAGGAAAATTCCTTTAAGCATTAACCCCTTCGGTGCTCATGACGGAATGGTTCCGTCATGAGCACCGGTGCTCCTGTGCTCATGGCGGAACCATTCCGTCATGAGTACAGGGGCACGAAATCCCTCTGCTGCAGACAGCAGAGGGATTTCCCTTTTTTTTTTATTGGCCTCGGGAGGTTGGGGAAGAGCTTCCCCAACCTCCCGAGGCCAATTTTCATTTTCATTGCAATGCCGATCGCGCGCATGGCGCGCTGTCATCATTGCAATGAAAATGAAACTGAAACTTAGTTTCAGTTTCATTGTTTCGGTGCTCGTGGGGCTATCTCAGCCCCCCCGAGCACCGAAACAGATGGGAGAGGTATCGTTTGAAAGGGGAGAATCTCCCCTTTCCAATGGTACCCCTCCCTAGTGGATCCCTGGGATCGCCCCAGGGGGGCGATCCCCAAGCAGGGATCCACCCACTAGGCACCAGGAAGGGGGGAGCGGCCCCTTGGGCAAGGGCCTTTGCTCCCCCCATATTTTCTGGCCTAATTCAGTCTTTCTGCCCCCCCTGGGGGCAGATGGGGGCTTCAGCCCCCAATCTGCCCCCCCGGGGGGGCAGAAAGCCCACTAGAACAAGGGAATTTCTTTACTTTGTAAATTAGGGGTGGGGGCTGCCCAATATGGGCACGCCAATGCCCCCCCTGCACAATTAGAGTCTTTTTGCCCCCCCTGGGGGGCAGAAACCCCCAATCTGCCCCCCCGGGGGGCAGAAAGCCCACTAGACGCCAGTTTTTTTTTTTTTACATTTAATTTAGGGGTGGGGGCTGCCCAAGATGGGCATGCCAATGCCCCCACCCCTCCCCCACAAAATTCCAGTCTTTCTGCCCCCAGGGGGTAGAAAGCCCACTAGAAACCAGGGACTTATTTTATTATGTAAATTAGGGGTGGGGGCTGCCCAATATGGGCACGCCAAAGCCCCCAACCCCCCCTGCACAATAACAGTCTTTCTGCCCCCCCGGGGGGGGCAGAAAGCCCACTAGATGCCAGTTTTTTTTTTTACGATAAATTTAGGGGTGGGGGCTGCCAAAGATGGGCATGCCAATGCCCCCACCCCTCCCCCCCACAAAATTCCAGTCTTTCTGCCCCCCTGGGGGGCGAGTGGGGGCAGTAGCCCCCAATCTGCCCCCCGTGGGGGCAGAAAGCACCCTAGACACCAGGGATTAGTTTTTTTATAGGCCCGGGGTGGGGGCAGCCCAGAATGGACATGCAAATGCCCCCACCCTACCCCCAAAGAAAACTAAAGACTTGCTGCCCCTCCAGGAGGAAGATGGGGGGATGGGGACAATAGCCCCTGATCTGCCCCCGGGGGGGGGGGGGGTAGAAAGCCCACTAAGCGCCAGGGATTTTTTTTTTTATATAGGGAAGGGGTGGGGTTGCCCAGAATGGGCATGTCAAGGCCCCCACCCCCAAAAAATGATACAGTCTTTCTGCTCCCCCTGGGAGGCAGATGGGGCAATAGCCCCTTATCTGCCCCCCGGGTGGGACACAAAGCCCACTAGCCACCAGGGATTTTTTTTCTCCAAAGTTCGGAGTGGGGGTTGCCCAGAATGGGTATGCCAATGCCCCCACCCCCAAAAAGATACCACAGCCTTTCTGCCCCCCAGGAGGCAGATGGAGGCAGTAGCTCCTGATCTGCCTCCGGGGGCAGAAAGTCCACTAGGCGCCAGCGATTATGCTGGCTTTTCTATTAGTAGGGGTGGGGGCTTCCCAGAATGGGCATCCCAATGCCCCCACCCCCCAAAAGAATAGCCACAGTCTTTCTGCCCCCCTTGGGGGCATATCTGGGCAATAGCCCTCGATTTCCCCCTCCCCAGGGCGGCAGAAAGGCCACTAGGCACTGAATTTTCTTCAGGATGTGCCTACCTGTGGATTTTGGGCCCTAGCGCAGCCGGCACATAGGGAAACCTAGCAAACCTGTACATTTTTGAAAACTAGACACCAAGGGGAATCCAGGATGGGGTGACTTGTGTACCTCTCACCAGGTTCTGTTACCCAGAATCCCTTGCAAACCTCAAACTTTGTCAAAATACCCACATTTTCCTCACATTTTTGTGGTGGAAAGTTCTGGAATCTGCGTGGATCCACAAAATTCCACCCACTCCGCGTTTCCCCAAAGTCTTCTGAGAAAAATGGTACCTCACTTGTGTGGGTAGGCCTAGTGCCCGCGACAGGAAACGGCCCAAAACGCAACGTGGACACACCACATTTTCTCAGTGAAAACTGACCCATTTTTTGCAGAGTGCCTAGCTGTAGATTTTGAACCCTAGCTCTGCCGGCACCTAGGGAAACCCAGCAAACCTATACATTTTTGAAAACTAGACACCCAGGGGAATCCAGGATGGGGTGACTTGTCTGGCTCTCACCAGGTTCTGTTACCCAGAATCCCTTGCAACCCACAAAATCTGTATAAAAAAACACATTTTCCTCACATTTCTGTGGTGGAAAGTTCTGGAATCTGTGTGGATCCACAAAATTCCACTCACCCCGCATTCCCCGAAGTCTTCCGAGAAAAATGGTACCTCACTTGTGTGGGTGGGTCAAGTACCCGCGACAGGCAAGGGCCCAAAACCTAGTGAGGCGACATCAAAATTACCTATCACAAACCAACCTGGTTTTCAACGGGGGTCCCATGAGTTTTTGGCCCCGGGCACGGCGGCCATCTAGGGAAACCTACCAAACCCACACATTTCTGTAAACTAGACACCCGGGGGATTCCAGGGAGGTATGGCTTGCGTGGATCCCCCAACTTTTTCTTACCCAGAATCCCCTGAAAACCTCAAATTTAGCTGACAAAAATCACTTTTTCCACACATTTTTGTGTGGGAAAGTTGTGGCATCACCGGGCTGACAAATTTCCTGCCACCCAGCGTTCCCCCAGGTCTCCCGATAAAAATGGTGCCTCACTTGTGTGGGAGGCCCAAGTACCCGCGACAGGCAAGGGCCCAAAACGTATTGAGGCGACATCAAAATTGCCTATCACAAAACGACCTGGTTTTGCAAGGGGGGTCACCTGGGTTTTTGGCCAGGTGCTCGGCGGCCAGCTAGGGAAACCTATCAAACCCACACATTTCTGAAAACTAGACACCCGGGGGATTATAGGGAGGTATGGCTTGCGTGGATCCCCAACGTTTTCTTACCCAGAATCCCCTGCAAACCTCAAATTTAGCTGGAAAAAATCACTTTTTCCACACATTTTTGTGTGGGAAAGTTGTGGCATCACCGGGCTGACACAAATTTCCTACCACCCAGCGTTCCCCCAGGTCTCCCGATAAAAATGGTGCCTCATTTGTGTGGGAGGCTCAAGTACCCGCGACAGGCAAGGGCCCAAAACGTATTGAGGCGACATCAAAATTGCCTATCACAAAACGACCTGGTTTTGCAAGGGGGGTCACCTGGGTTTTTGGCCCCGTGCTCGGCGTCCAGCTAGGGAAACCTACAAAACCCACACATTTCTAAAAACTAGACACCCGGGGGATTCCAGGGAGGTATGGCTTGCGTGGATCCCCCAACGTTTTCCTACCCAGAATCCCCTGCAAACCTCAAATTTAGCTGAAAAAAATCACTTTTTCCACACATTTTTGTGTGGGAAAGTTGTGGTATCACCGGGCTGACACAAATTTCCTACCACCCAGCGTTTCCCCAGGTCTCCTAATAAAAATGGTGCCTCACTCGTGTGGGAGGCCCAAGTACCCGTGACAAGCAAGGGCCCAAAACGTGTTGAGGCGACATCAAAATTGCCTATCACAAAACGACCTGGTTTTGCAAGGGGGGTCACCTGGGTTTTTGGCCCCGTGTTCGGCGGCCAGCTAGGGAAACCTACCAAACACACACATTTCTGAAAACTAGACAGCTGGGGAATTCCAGGGAGGTATGGCTTGCGTGGATCCCCCAACGTTTTCTTACCCAGAATCCCCTGAAAACCTCAAATTTAGCTGAAAAAAATCACTTTTTCCACACATTTTTGTGTGGGAAAGTTGTGGCATCACCGGGCTGACACAAATTTCCTACCACCCAGCGTTCCCCCAGGTCTCCCGATAAAAATGGTGCCTCACTCGTGTGGGAGGCCCAAGTACTCGCGACAGGCAAGGGCCCAAAACATATTGAGGCGACATCAAAATTGCCTATCACAAAACGACCTGGTTTTGCAAGGGGGGGTCACCTGGGTTTTTGGCCTCGTGCTCGGCGGCCAGCTAGGGAAACCTGACAAACCCACACATTTCTGAAAACTAGACACCCGGGGGATTCCAGGGAGGTATGGCTTGCGTGGATCCCCCAACGTTTTCTTACCCAGAATCCCCTGCAAACCTCAAATTTAGCTGAAAAAATCACTTTTTCCACACATTTTTGTGTGGGAAAGTTGTGGCATCTCCGGGCTGACACAAATTTCCTACCACCCAGTGTTCTCCCAGGTCTCCGGATAAAAATGGTGCCTCACTCGTGTGGGAGGCTCAAGTACCCGCGACAGGCAAGGGCCCAAAACGTATTGAGGCGACATCAAAATTGCCTATCACAAAACGACCTGGTTTTGCAAGGGGGGTCACCTGGGTTTTTGGCCCCGTGCTCGGCGGCCAGCTAGGGAAACCACGCAGATTCCAGAACTTTCCACCACAGAAATGTGAGGAAAATGTGTTTTTTTTGACAATTGTTTAGGTTTGCAAGGGATTCTGGGTAACAGAACCTGGTGAGAGCCAGTCAAGTCAACCCATCCTGGATTCCCTGGGTGTCTAGTTTTCAAAAATGTATAGGTTTGCTAGGTTTCCCTAGGTGCCGGCAGAGCTAGGGTTAAAAACTACAGCTAGGCACTTTGCAAAAAAAGGGTCATTTTTCACTGTGAAAATGTGGTGTGTCCACCTTGCGTTTTGGGCTATTTCCTGTCGCGGGCACTAGGCCTACCCACACAAGTGAGGTACCAATTTTCTCGGAAGACTTTGGGAAACGCGGGGTGCGTGGAATTTTGTGGATCCACGCAGATTCCAGAACTTTCCACCACAGAAATGTGAGGAAAATGTGTTTTTTTTGACAATTTTTCAGGTTTGCAAGGGATTCTGGGTAACAGAACCTGGTGAGAGCCAGTCAAGTGACCCTATCCTGATTCCCCTGGGTGTCTAGTTTTCAAAAATTTATAGGTTTGCTAGGTTTCCCTAGGTGCAGGCAGAGCTAGGGTTCAAAAACTACAGCTAGGCACTTTGCAAAAAAAGGGTCATTTTTCATTGTGAAAATGTGGTGTGTCCACGTTGCGTTTTGAGCCGTTTCCTGTCGTGGGCACAAGGCCTACCCACACAAGTGAGGTACAATTTTTATCGGGAGACTTAGGGTAACACAGAATTGTAGAGCAACTGTTATTACCTATTGACTTTCGATGCATTTCTGCCTTCCAAATGAAAGACAATGTGTAAAAAATAAGTCATTTTGAAAAATGACCTATAATTCTCATGCTAGTATGGGTACTCCCAATTTCGGAAATGTGCAAATATCTACTGTTTCTAAACTCTATATTTTGTTCCCATTTCAGAAATACATAGGTGTCTTTCATACCGATTTTTCCATGTATACATTTTCCCAAAATAATTGCTATATACCCGGTACATAATAAAAAACCATTGCAAGACGCTGCTCAGTTATTGGCTCTGGGTTCGTCGGGTTCTTGGTGAACCTACAAGTCCTATATATCCCCACAACCAGAAAGGTCCAGCAAATGTAATGGTATATTGCTTTCAAACAGCTGTCATAATTAGAAGAAGTTACAGGTGAAAACGTTGACACAAATGGCTGTTTTTTCCAACTAATTTTCACTTTTTCCTATATTTAACTGTTAGTTTCTATGAAGAAACCTTGAAGGATCTACACAAATGACCCCTTGCTGAATTCAGAATTTTGTCTACTTTTCTAAAATGTATAGCTTTCCAGGATCCATTATTTCTTTCATACCCATTTCTACCATTAACTGGAAGGAGGTTGAAAGCACAAAAAATAGCAAAAATAGGCTATGTCCCAGAAAAATGCCAAAACTGTGTAAAATTTTTGGTTTTCTAACAAAAGTCTGCTTGTCCCTGAAAGCTGGGAAGATGGTGATTTCAGCACCACAACCCCTTTTGATACCATTTGCAGGGAAAAACCAGACGGTTTCATCTGGAGCCCTTTTTTCCCATTTAAAAAAAAAAAAAAAAAAACAATTTAGCTGTATTTTGGCTAATTTCTGGGTCCCCTCCAGGGGAAACCACAAACCCTGGGTACCTTTAGAATCCCCATGATGTTGGAAAAAAGGACGCAAATTTGGCGTGGATACCTTATGTGGTCAAAAAGTTACAGGGGCCTAAGCGCGAACTACCCCAAATAGCCAAAAAAAGGCTTAGCACAGGGGGGGAAAAGGCCTAGCAGCGAAGGGGTTAAAGATAGTAAATTGTTTACCATATGGAAATGTGATACAGTTGAAGAAGTAGGGGGGTAGACAGGGGTGGCTCACCTTAATGGAACAGATGCCGAAGTACTGCTTGACCCACTGCTGTGTCATTTAGGACTGCTGAGTCCAGACAGTAGTGTTGGGTAAACGTGTGTCTATTCTTCCACGTTGCTGCACGGCAAATCTCCGGAAGAGACACTCCCGCATATAAAGCTGTAGATGACGACACGGTCCTCGTGGAATGGGCTCAGACTCGTGTAGACAGAGGTCTGCCTGCTTTGTGATGACAAAATTGTATGGCACTTGCGATCCATCTAGAAATACTCTGTTTGGAGAGCTGGAAACCTTTCCTTGGTGCACTGTATGCGACAAATAATTGAGAAGTCTTGCAGAATGGTTGTGTCCTATGTAGATAAAACTTTAGGCAACGCTTGAAATCTAATGAGTGCAGAGCCCTCTCTGCCGATGTAGTTGGATTTGGAAAGAAAGTCTTTAGTACCACCGGTTCATTCAGATGGAACCTTGGGAATGAATTTTGGATTCGTGCAGAGTACAATTCCATCCGTTTTGAATTGCAAGAAAGGTTCCTCTATTACAAATGCCAAAATGTCACTGACCGTTCTGGCTGAGGTCAAGGCAAGAAGTAAAGCCAACTTCCATGACAGGAACTTGATCTCCGCTGTGTGAATTGGTTCAAAAGGGGGTTTCTTAATTGTGAAAGAACAGTATTTAACTGCCAGGCTGGAGGTGGAGGCCTTACACGAGGAAACACTCAAAACAGCCCTTTGAGGATCTCTTTTATTACTCTAGAGGACCACAGAGGTGTAGAGGAAAGTGATCTTCTGTAACGGGAAATGGCTGCTAAGTGAACCTTTATTGAGCTATGCGCCAAGCCTGACTTCGCTAGCTGCAAGAGGTAAGGTAAGACTTGCTCTGGAGAGGACGACAGTGGATGTAAATCCTCTTGATGGCACCAGATGCAGAAACGCTTCCATTTGAGGCGGTATGTTTTGTTGGTACTGTCCGCCCTAGCTCTTGCTAAGATATCTCGACATTCTTTGGAAATGTTCAAGTGCTGGAACTCATTGTATTCAGGAGCCATGCTGACAAATGCAGGTTCCTGAGATCCGGATGAAGTATCTGCCCTTTGTTCATGGTCAGAAGATTACGAAACACTGGAAGTCCGACGTGTGGGACCTGCGATAGAAGAAGCTGTTTTGTGTATCAGTGTTGACGTGGCCACACCGGAGCAATGAGGATCAGTTTGTATGGTTCGGTCTTCAACTTTCTCAGGACTCTTGGGAGACGAGGAATGGGAGGAAAGGCGTGAGCAAAGATGCCAGACCATGCAATTGAAAAGGCATTCCCCCATGACCCCTGTTGGGGATGCCAACTTGCATAGAACCGGCATTTGCGGTTCTGGGGAGTTGCGAACAGGTCCAAGTCTGGTGTGGCTCAGTGCAGGAATATGCTCTGCAGTGTTTGCTGATGCAGCTCCCATTTGTGGCACAATGTCGTCAGTCTGCTTAGCGTGTCTGCAATCATGTTCTGACGTCCCGGGACATGTTCTGCTTGGAGGCAGATTCTGTGACCTATGACCCATTCCCACAACTTCTGTGCTTCCCTGGAGAGATGGAGAGATCTTGTGCCGCCTTGTTTGTTCATATAGTGCATCATTGTGGTACTGTCCGTCCGCACTAGCACTGATGAGTCTTGTATTCTGGGAAGAAAAGCCTGGAGGGCCAGATGCACCGCCTTCAGTTCCAGTAAATTTATGTGGGATTTAGTTTGAGCCTGATGCCGCTTACTTGGAGCTCCTGGAGGTAAGCTCCCCATCCCTCTAAGGACGCATCCGTTGTAATCACTAGTGGTGCGGCCTCTTGCTGCAAGAAGAGCCCTACTGACAGATGGTTTTTGTCTATCCATCTCTCTAGGGCTTTCACCAAGCGTGGAGTTACCATGATGATGTCGTTGAAGGAGCCTGCTGATTGTACCCACTGCTTGTCCAGCTCCTCCTGAATTGGTCGCATTTTATGACGACAGAAAGGGATCAGTGGTATGCATGACGACATCATTCCCAGAAGGGATTTGTAAAGTCGGACCAAAAGAGATTTTCTTCTTTTGATGAAATTTGCCAGACTAAGAAGCCGCCGCTGGCTTTCCTCTGCAGGATATGCTTTTAAGCAGACCGTGTCTAACTGGGCTCCTAGGAAGACAATCTTTTGTGATGGATTCTGATTGGATTTTTGCTGGTTGACAGTAAGACCCAATATCCTGAAGAGAGATGTGCAGGCCTTTGTGGACTTTCTCGCTGCTGTCTCAGACGGAGCCTTGACCAGCCAGTCGTCCAGATATGGGAAGACTTGATGTTGCTGTTGTCTGAGAAATGCTGCGACCGGAGCCAGGCATTTTGTAAAAATCCTGGGCGCAGATTTCAGACCAGAGGGAAGCACTCTGAATTGGTAGTGGCGTCCGGCTACCACAAATCTCAGGTATTTTCTGTGTCTTGGGTGAATAGGTATATGGAAATAGGCATCTTGGAGGCCCAGGGCTGTCATGAAGTCGCGCTGGTTTAAGAGCTTCAGTACCTCCTGCAATGTTATCATTCGGAATGATTGTTTCTTCAAGTATAGGTTGAGGTTCCGGAGGTCCAAAATTGGTCGCCACTGCCTTAACTTCTTTCTGATCAAGAAGAAACGGGAGTAGAAACCTGTGCCCCTGCTGGACAATGTGACCTTCTCTATAACCCCTTTTTGAAGCATGTTTCTGACCTCTTGCTGAAGAGCCTTGAGATACCTGTGGGGGGAGGCTTGAGGAGGGGTTGTAGGCGGTTTGGGGGTAAATTCTAGTGTGTGTTCAAATTGTACTAGGCGTGGGTCCCATTGGTCCGTAGTAATGGTTTGCCATTGGTGGAGGTAAAAGGAAATGTTGCCTACCACGCGGATGGGATGAATTTGAAACGAACGAACTGAACTTGGGGAAGGAAGAGTTGGAGTCGAAGCCTGTGCTATATCATTGTCGGCGGCTAGAATCTTTGCCACCTCGTGGCGTCTTTCCTCTATTCCCTCTGATGTAGGGTGTCTGAGGTGGTTGTCTCTGCTGGAATTGAGGTCGATATGACTGAGATGTCGAAGAATATGGTGGGTATCGGTAATGTTGATATCCTCTTCTGTAGGATGGCTGTCCTCTTCCCTTAGATCCTCGAAAAGGAGGCAATGTCTGACCACATTTGGCGATCATAGCGCTCTAAGATTGCCAGGGAGTTTGCTGCCTTTACTGTTAGTGCTGACATTGCAGAGAATCTTTTAACAATGGAATCTAGACATCTGCCTTCTCTGTCCGGATGGTTCCTGTGGAATAATACTATCTGTTTTGATAATAGGATGCGCAATCGCAATGTAGAGGGCTTAAGTAATGTCAGAGGCGGAAGAAACCACATACACCAATGGTTCAGTATATCACAGTTATATTTATATTTTTCAAAAAGGAAAAGGATATATACAATGAGAAAAATAAAGAACATTTGTGCGAGGTGTCCCAAGTGAAAACAGGAACCTAAGACAATAGTGAAAGTTGTGACAATTTTTACAAGGTTTCAAAGTTCTACACAAGTCGACCATTATCACATATATATAGGGTGAACAGCAGCTCTATACAATGATATGCGCTGAGTAATGGTTCGCTTTTTCTTTGTTGTCGACGACGTTTCGACCCTCTACGTGGTGTGGGGTCCCATCAGGACCTAGGGATGTAGGGACATCTAGGAAGAGAAGGGTAGAGTAAGCATAAGGCCATTTACTGGCACAAATGTGACAGGTAGGAGAAGGTTGTATAAGAATGGAGGGTACCTGATGTTTGGAATGCGCAGCCGCGTGAGGAGTATGTGCCACACGTGAGTGAAAGAAAAAAGGGTACTCACAATGGGACCCAGCCCGGGTACCCAAGTGTGAGTGGGGGAAGGGGCTGGCAGTAATTGGGTAATGCAGCGCTTGAGATGTAGTTGATGGCACACTATGGTGGTAGTAGGCTGATAGTGTTGTAGGGAACTCTATAAAATAAGAGGATATTGTAAGGGCATCTTCAATTGGACAGAGGTGAGTAAGGTCTAATCGAAAGTAAAGGCCTGTTTGGATTACCTGAATCATGGTGTTCACGAGCGAACTGTCGCTTCAGTACCGTCTTAATGCAGATGTAGGTGAGGCCGTGACCTGTAGGAATCAAGAGTGGCGCAATTGTGATTGAACATCCAGCATGTAAACCATCGCTAAGGATGTGCCCGAACTAGCACATCCTTAGCGATGGTAATCCAAACAGGCCTTTACTTTCAATTAGACCTTACTCACCTCTGTCCAATTGAAGATGCCCTTACAATATCCTCTTATTTCATAGAGTTCCCTACAACACTATCAGCCTACTACCACCATAGTGTGCCATCAACTACATCTCAAGAGCTGCATTACCCAATTACTGCCAGCCCCTTCCCCCACTCACACTTGGGTACCCGGCCGGGTCCCATTGTGAGTACCCCTTTTTCTTTCACTCACGTGTGGCACACACTCCTCACGCGGCTGCGCATTCCAAACATCAGGTACCCTCCATTCTTATACAACCTTCTCCTACCTGTCGCATTTGTGCCAGTAAATGGCCTTATGCTTACTCTACCCTTCTCTTCCTAGATGTCCCTACATCCCTAGGTCCTGATGAGACCCCACACCACGTAGAGGGTCGAAACGTCGTCGACAACAAAGAGAAAGCGAACCATTACTCAGCGCATATCATTGTATAGAGCTGCTGTTCACCCTATATATATGTGATAATGGTCGACTTGTGTAGAACTTTGGAAACCTTGTAAAAATTGTCACAACTTTCACTATTGTCTTAGGTTCCTGTTTTCACTTGGGACACCTCGCACAAATGTTCTTTATTTTTCTCATTGTATATATCCTTTTCCTTTTTTGAAAAATATAAATATAACTGTGATATACTGAACCATTGGTGTATGTGGTTTCTTCCCTCTCTGACATTACTTAAGCCCTCTACATTGCGATTGTGCATCCTATTATCAAAACAGATAGTATTATTCCACAGGAACCACTGTTTTCTTGAATCTAATACTTACCCTGGTTCCTTAGTGAATAGGGTTCCCCTGTTCTGTTTCTCTTCTCTGTCCGGAGGCGCAGATAGAGGTGCCGCAGGATTTTTTGAGCGGCGTTGAGCAGCCTGCATTACCACTGAGTCCGGTTTTGGGTGATCTGTGAGGCACGCTGGGGCGTCATCGTTGGTCTTATATTTTTAGGTCTCGCCTACGCAGCGCGCATGCGCTGCATAGGAAAAATACCTTTTGTAATCGGTTCGCTTTTGAGGCGAAAAATGTGCACGCGTTGCATTGCTTTGAATGGCAACGCGTGCACATTTGGCGATTCCCTTGCGGGAGTGAGTAGGAACCATCTGTTAATAATTACAAACAGATGTTTCCTGCTCGCTCCCGCAAGGGAAACAGGGCCAGGCTTCCTCCTCTCTCCCTCCCCGCTCCCTCCTCCTCAAACTTCCTCAAACTGTGCGGATTTACGTGAACTGGAAACAAGTCTTCTAGCAGCTGTTAAACATGCTCGGTTTTTAGTCCTGGTATTCTTTAACCCCACAATCAGTATTATGAGGCATTAAAGCTTTTTAAGAAGTACAATAGAAACGAGCCTTCTAGCAGCTGTTAAACACGCTCGGTTTTTGGTCCTGGTATTCTTTAACCCCACAATCAGTATTATGAGGCATTAAAGCTTTTTAAGAAGTACAATAAGCAAATAAAGGTTTTACAAGTGTGGCCTTTTCCAGTTTGGGTGTGCGGGTAATCAAAGTGAAACACTGACATCTGTCTTGCACTGCACAAGGATGCGGGAAATGCCAGGGGAGAAAAGACCAGGATCCGAGAGGAAATTGCGAAAGTTTTTCCCTCAACACTTATGTAGTTAAAAAACATGAGTGAAATGTTGTTACGTTTCCTGTGGCACTGGGGTGCGCATTAGTGAACAGCACAGAATGTACCACATTAAACATGTGCAACTGCTACTCGCAAAGTACTTGGAGTGAAATATTGTCGTTAGCCGAGAATATTCAGAAAGAGCCGAAGCATGCTCAGGACTGAATTGAGAATGTTTTCACACAAACATTGACAATGCCAGTCGCTTTGGCTTTTGAACAGTGAAAAGGTCTTCTCAACAGTAAGGCACAGAGAACAGTATTACGTGGTCACCAGCCGAGCAAGCTTTCCTGCACGCACACAATATTTATACGTGGTCACCAGCAGTGCAAGCTTCCCTGCACACAGATTAAGTGTCACGTGGTCACCAGCAGTGCAAGCTTCCTGCACACAGATTAAGTGTCACGTGGTCACCAGCAGTGCAAGCTTCCCTGCACGCACAGCAGATGTATCACGTGGTCACCAGCAGTGCAAGCTTCCCTGCACACAGCATAAGTATCACATGGTCACCAGCAGTGCAAGCTTCCTGCACGCACAGAATATGTATCACGTGGTCACCAGCAGTGCAAGCTTCCCTGCACTCACAGAATATGTATCACATGGTCACCAGCAGTGCAAGCTTCCTGCCCGCACAGAATATGTATCACGTGGTCACCAGCAGCGCAAGCTTCCCTGCACACAGATTAAGTATCACATGGTCACCAGCTGTGCAAGCTTCCTTGCACACACAGAATATGTATCAAGTGGGCAGATCTTATCAATTTTCCCGCTGTGACAGCAGCCGGCTGGAAGCTAATTAAGGGGATTCTGGGGGGCTCGCAAGGGGGCAGAGGAGGTGTAACTACTGCCAGCAATCGGCAGCAGGGGAAAAGGGGTGGATTAAGGGGAAGCCAGGTGCCGCGGAGGCAGCATAATGCGCGCAGTGTGCCTGGCGATAAACCGCACACTGTTCTGTGGAGACATTAGGAAGTTGCGCTGGTTTCTGCTAATCCATCACCTGTCCGGGGGCTCCAGCACCAGCTCTCCAGAATGTGTCATTGTGCATTGTCTTCCGCGGTGGCCATTTTGGAGCCTGTCCTGTTTAACAGCCTTGATCGTAATAATTCCAGCTGGGTGGGTGAACTGAAGTCCAGCATTCTTTCAAAGTGCTGTCATTTTGTAGGAAAGGCTGGTGGTACACGCTCTCCCGTCCTCTGCCTACCGACGTGCTTTATCTGGGGCATTCGCGCAAACATCAATCGAAATGTAAGAAGTGGCAGAGGTGAGCAACGCGCTTTACCACACAGCATGACCTCACTCCTTTATTATTATTTTTTATTTGGGAATGGTGCCGCTTTCACCTTGTGCACCTTTGTTTGTGAAGGGCGCTGCTTTTACTTTTAAGTGCGCCTTAATTGTTTGTGAACGGGGCTGCCTTCACTTTGTGAGCGCTGCCGCTTTCACTTTAAGAGCACCTTTACTTGTTATCGTGTTATCAATGTGCTGCATGGCCAAATACTTACAAGGTCCCAAAGGCGAGACCTATTGGCTATGCCAATGCTTGTTTATGAAGACATGGAAGCACAGCTGGTACCGAGGCTGGATTTTTCATGATTCTAATACCTTCATCCCAGATGTAATCAATTATCGGAATAGCTCTGACAGACTTACGAAATGATTCTTTAAAATCATATAAAAAACAGTCAGCTTGCTTGTAAGGCATTGGTATAGCAAATCTTTTAGCTGCACGCTCCAATAAATTGTGAAATCCCCCAATATCCTCTGGTGGGGAATCTACCGGAGGGGGTGTTGGCGAGGCAGGTGATGACATCCTGTAATCGTCCCATTACGAGGCCGTATCATGAAACTTTCCCTCTTCATCCGAAGAGGCCAGTTCCTGGCGAGGAACAGACTGCGGAGTATTCGGTACAGAAAGTACGACAGGATTCAGACGTACTGGTGATGTCACCTGAGGTGGTGGAGCTCTAATAGCAAGCTCTGGAGGTGGGAAGCTTTGTCGGTAATCTTGTAGCATAAATTGCAGATGCGATAGTAATGCAGAGGGCATCGTTACCATTTCTTCATGATACTGTTGATGTCCTTCTTCAGGCGGAGCAACATAGGCTTGACCACAGTATTGCTGATCCTCATCATCGTCATCATCTGGTTGACACTTAATGTGCAACTCTGACAGGCTATAAGCATATCCAAAAAGGCCTCCCTCTTCTTCGGAAACTCCTTCCTCCAGAAGATGAGTGGGTAAGAGACGTGTAATTTTACTGGGTGAGGTATGCTCTGGTGTAATTTCAGTTTCCAGTGTCTTTGCTAGTGAAATTAACTTCACTGACACAATTTTCGTCGTCCCGTCTTTCCTTCAACTACCTTTAATTTAGTCGTCGACGGTGATGTCGTCGACGACGATGACTTCGTCGACGGATGAGACTTTGTCGACGGCAAAGATTTAGTCTGCGGTCTCGTCGACGGTAGTGTCTTCGTCGACAGTGACTTTCTCATCGACTGCTGCTGCTTATTCGACATCTCTGTCGACGGAGGTGACGACGATGACGACCTAGTCGACGGTACTTTCCTCGACGACGATGGTGTTGTCGTCAACTTCCGCTTCAAGGGCGACGACGAGGGCTTCGTCGACGATGGGTCTCCCTCCTTAGATGACAATGTTGGAGAAATGGTCGACGAAATCAGACCTTGCGTCGACGATGTTAAGGACGTCGTCGACGATGAGAGAGCCACAGAGCAAGTCGTCGATGTCGACGTGCCTGTAGAGCAGCCTCTAGTCGTCGACAGAATTGAAAAACGGATCTTCACTGACTGAGAGCTCGCTGACGGTTTGTCAGAAGAAGGGTTATTGAATGTTAACTTGAGCTCCGAGGGTGGTGTTTTGGGCTCAGAAACAGTCTTAGATGGCTGTTCTTTTTTGTGAGAACCTTTCTTGCGCTCAGAGGAAGATTCGTGAGAGGACTTCTTGGCGCATTTCCTGACAGGCTGTTTATCGGATTGTGAAGAATCCCTGACCCTCTTTGCAGAAATTTTAGAAACTTTTGAAGAGGTAGACTGCTCACTCTCAGAGTCTGACACAGGGTCGGACCTGGTTTTCAATTTCTGGAGCCGGATAAGAAGACGTTCTTCCCGGTCTCTAGGGGTTTTGTTAGAATAAGTGCAACAAATCTTGCATTCTGACGCCTTATGAGATGGGTACAAACCATAAATGCAGTCTTTATGTGGGTCCTCTATGTACAGCCTCTTCTTCAAGCAAGTGGCACATTCTCTGAAGAGAGCCTTTTTTAGCCTTGTCAGCCATAATTCAGTCAGATTTGGTAACCCACAAACAGAAAGATTAGTTATCTGTCTATGAAATATAATCAAAGGAATGTACTTTCCTGAAGGAAGAAATCCAAAATTGTTCTTTAGATGAGAAATCTGAGCAGAGCTCAGAGGAGACTCCCTTAGCACAACGTGCGGTAGAAAATCTGAGGTGCTGAGCTTCTCTCAGGAGTGTTCTAGAGGGAATTGTTGCTGATTGGTTGGGGCATAACTTTGGTTCCTTTTTTAATAATGACTATGAAAGGTTAATAAACTAAGAGGCCTAGGCCTTTTTAGTCTATACCTATCGGTGTACTATGACTACTATTAAGTCTAATACTACTATTTTAAGTACCGGGGACTCCCCTCATGACGACGGGGAATGATTCAAGCATTTGAATCTATGAAAGTTCCAATACTGGAGTAAACTCATCTATAGCTTCGGTCCCCTCAGCAGGAGTGCGAGCCTGTGTTTGGGTCTCAGGGGCATCCGAGAACAAAAAGCCAACGTATGTCATTGTTGGAGGTCGAATTTTTTGATAGTGCGAGCCTGTTGCTTTAATCTGATTATTCTATATGGAAGCAACTTTAGCTCCACGGTGACCTCAGACATTATATTATGGCAAATAGGTTTGGAATCTAGATTTTCCTAAACAGAAACAGTTGAATGCGCTACGTCCCTGCCAGGGGAGGAGATTGGTCTAGTGATGACTTGTCTGGCCTAGGCCTTAAATTTGGCACTTTACTAATAAACGTGTCCACACGTCATCACTCTGAAAATTCAAATATATGTAGTGTGAATGTGTGTAATGACAATGTGTAAAGACCAACAGACCAGTGTGCTGTCTAGTAGTTTCCCAATTACACATTTCCAGCCCATGCAACCCCATCACATCCTGGTTTCTGCAATCCGGTCTGAACCGAACCCCTCATAGACAGCACTGTTCTATTTGTAGTCTAACATGATGACGGTGTTCCTGTTCCAATAAAAACATGTTGTCTGTTAAGTGCTGCACACTGACAAAAAGGTAGCAACACGTATGTTATAAGAAAAAAAAAAATCTGCTGAAATAATAAATTACCACTTTGCAGCACGTAGCTTGATCTTCACAGTGGCACCTTGCTAAATACAGGTGCAGTAGAGACTTAATCGATTTAATAAACAATAACTTACTTTTATACAGTGATGCACAACATATTCCTGCCGTTTCTAAACTGTAAATAATACGTTACTACTGATCAGTCTAAGCTATTCAATTTACCGACCTCGTAGCGATGGCAGGCTGAGCCCGAGCTGCAAAAATAAGAACTTGTGACCTTGAAAGCATTTTTCAGTGGTAAGCGTTTAACTCACTGAGCCACCCTGAAGCTTTTAAGGGAGCACTTCTATGAATGGCACTCTGAGTCTAGTTTTTAGAGTGCACAAGAGATTGCTCGCACAACTCTCAGTCTCTTTAGTACCGACATGGGGACGAGTTTGGTTTTAGTGCAGGTATAATCACCTCCCTGCATTATCAAACACCTATCCAGGGCGCTGAAGGACGCCGCCCACTGCACCAGCAGACGCTGGACCCGACCCAGCCTCTACAGCGGGAGCACACCTGGGGTCAGTGACACAGAAGAAGGACTCCACTTTCGGTTTGGACGGAAACTGTGCTCTCGCATCCATCTTGACAAGGAAACATTGACCGCTGTTTGATAGCAGAAACGGTGGCTCACCACCTTTACTTCAAATAGCGTGACATAATGATGCAGAATTGCATTTTCTTTTACGTCAGTAAGAGATATAAGGACTGGTCTACGTGCCTTTCTGTGACTATTTTTAAATCATATTAGGAACTTAAAACCACACAGAATTACAACAGTGCTAGTCTCGCTGCAAATAATAAAAGAAAGGCGCAGCTGCCATGATTCCTGCCGAGCCGGCCAAGCTGCCTACATAAAACAAGCAGTGGTGAATGCAATACACTATGCTACAATAGACGTGGAGAAAAAGTAAGTGGCCTGCACAGGAACCAATGAAAAGCCAGGAAAGAGAGGGGACGGGATGTAAACCACTTGCAGGGGAAACCTAAAAAACAAGCCCAATCCCCCTTAAAAGGAAGCCCAAACCAAACAAGTATCCTACTATAAAAAGCCCAGCTGACGGTGGCTATCGAAAAGTGCAAAAAGCCCCCAAACAAATACAAGCAACGAGTAGGAGGCATGGCAGCGTAGGCAGCTATAACACAACTGTGGCATTAAGAGGAGGTGGGAGGAAGAATGCTATATTTAAATATAAGCAGCTAGGGCGCTGAAGCTGAACACAGACAAATAGTAACAGAGCAGAAAACCAAGAAAAAAATAGTCCCCCAAAGAACAGATAAAGAACCATAGCAGAATGAGACAGTACTAAGTCCCTGTTCTGTGGCAGGAACAGAAGAGAGACAGGAGGGACAAAGAGGCAGGACTGACCACTAGCAAGCAAGGATTTTTAAAGGACACTGACATAGACAAATCAAAAGCAATGGCACGAAAGGGGATAGACTTGATGCCTATAGACCGAGTACAGCAGGTCTCGAACAGACAGCGCATGCGCTGTCTAGCTCGACCTAATAAGGAGCATGGTGAGCTGGCTCCCGAAAAATGGCACAGTTACAACCAGCGGAAAACAACAGTGAGTGAGGAACTAGTAATAAAATACCAATAAGGCTAAACAACAGTGAGACTAAATAAACTTCCAGGTAGAACACTTACAGGCAGCAATTACGCTAAACAATGAGCACAATACAGGCAGCAAAAGAAAACAAAACAGAGGATAAAACAATGGCACACAGGGCAAATGAGAATAGCTGGCAGTCAGAGTCTGCGAGACTTGCTGGGGCAGCAAGGGAAGCAGATTGAGGATCTGCGTAATGGGGTTGCGCTGCGGTCCCCATCAAGTATGCCCTGAGCGGGGCACTGGGTGGTGGGAATGGCGGGAAAAAGGAGTAAGCTGCGAGCCAGCTCCTGAAAAATGGCAGGTTGCAATCAGGGTAAAACAACAGTGAGTCAGCAACTAGCAATACAATAACACTTAGGCTAAACAACAGTAAGGCTAAATAAACTTACAGGCAGCACACGAACAGGCAGCAATTAAGCTAAATCGATGAGCGCGATACAGGCAGCAAAAGAAAACAAAGCACAGTTTAAAACAAAGGCACACAGGGCAATGCAAATAGCTGGCAGGCAGAGTACGGGAGACCAACTGAGGCAGCAAAAGGAGCAGATCGAAGATCTGCCTAATGAGGTCATGATGCGACCTCCATTGAGTAGGTACTTTGAGGGGGCTGGCGGTGGGTGGGGGAAGCGGCAGCAGTGGGAAAAGAAACGTGCAGCGCGGCGAGCCGGCTCCTGAAAAACGGCACGGTTACAACCAGAGAAAAAGAACAGAGAATAAGCAACTAGTAATACAACTCTAATAAGGCTAAACAACAGTAAGGCTAAATAAATTTACAGATAGCACACTAACAGGCAGCAATTAAGGTAAATAAATGAGCACTATACAGGCAGCAAAAGGAAACAAATCAGAAGATAAAACAATGATCCACAGGGGAAATAGCTGGCAGGCAGAGTCCGGGAGACCTGCTGAGGCAGCAAGGGGAGTGGACTGAGGATCTGATTAATGGAGTCGCACTGCGGCCTCCATTAAGTAGGTCCTGGGCGGGGGAGGGGCATTGGGTGGCGGGAAGCGGGAGCAGCGGGAATAGGGAAGATGCAGTTGGGCTAAAAGGCTCCTGAAAAACGACGCAGTTACAAGCAAGGAAAAACAACAGTGAGAGAGCAACTAGTAATTCAATAACAATAAGGCTAAATAACAGTAAGGCTAAATAAACTTACAGGCAGCACACTAACAAGTAGCAACTAAGCTAAATCAATGAGCACGATACAAGCAGCAGAAGAAAGCAACGCAGACGATAAAATAATAGCACACAGGGCAAATGCAAATAGCCGCAGGCAGAGTTCCGGAGACATGCTGAGGCATCAAGGGGAACTGATAAAAGATCTGCTCAATGGGGTCACACTGCGGAGCCCATTGTGTAGGTCCTGGGGGAGGGAGGGGCACTGGATGGCGGAAGGCGGGAGTGGCGAGAAAAAGGAGCATGCGGCGCGGCGAGCCGGCTCCTGAAAAATGGCACAGTTACAACCAAGGAAAAAAAACAGTGAGTGAGCAACTAGTTATACAATAACAATAAGGCTAAACAACAGTAAGGCTAAATAATCTTACAGGCAGCACACTAACAGGCAGCAATTAAGCTAAATCAATGAGCGTGATATACGCAGCAAAAGAAAACAAAGCAGAGGATAAAACAATGGCACACAGGGCAAATGCAAATAGCTGGCAGGCAGAGTCCGGAGACCTGCTGAGGCAGCAAGGGGTACTGATCAAAGATCTGCTCAATGGGTTTGCACTGCGGAGTACATTAGGGACGTCCTGGGGAGGGGAGGGGCACTGGGTAGCAGGAAAAAGGAGTGTGCGGCACAGGGAGGCAGTTCCTGAAGCACAAGTTACTAACTTGTGTAACGATATATCTGTAAGAGACAGTAGTTAGTGACAGATTCCTTACCTTAGAATATCCCCAGGCGTCAGGCTGGATCCGGAAAGTTTTTGCGTAGCAGTACCCTTGCGCGTCGGTAGGCGGCGTCGTGCGGCTCCGCGTCCGTCGTCGGCGTCGTGATCGCCGGGATGACGTCGCGGGCAGTACTTAGACGCCGCCCCTGCGCGCTGACGTCAGTTCTGTACACGACTTTCCGCGCCAGGAACGCAGAGCCATGCAAGAAGCTGACATAGGTGTCTGAAAAATACTAGGGACCTGAAAGGGATGTCCTTAACCCTAGAAATCAGTTTGCAGAACGGGGAGGATGGGTGGGGCGGTAAGGAATCTGTCACTAACTACTGTCTCTTACAGATATATCGTTACACAAGTTAGTAACTTGTGCATCTGAAAGAGACACGTTAGTGACAGATTCCTTACCTTAGAATAGATACCCCAGCAATACCAACCCCGGTGGTGGGTCTGCGAACAAAGATCAGACAAGGAAGTCCTGGAGGACAGAACGGCCAAAGAAGCCGTCCCTCCGGACCTGACTGTCAAGGCAGTAATGCTTTGTAAACGTGTGCAGCGTGGCCCACGTAGCTGCCTGACAGATAACCGGCAGCGGAACACCGCGGCCCAAGGCCATGGTAGCAGCCGTTGCCCTGGTGGAATGGGCACGCAGCCCAACAGGAGGCTCCTTCTTAGCCAAAGAATAGCAGGTCTTGATGCACAAGGTAACCCAGCGGGAGATGGTTCGTTTGTGCACCGCCCGACCTTTTTGGCGCCCACGTAGCCAACAAAGAGCTGGTCATCCACCCGGAAGTGTTTTGTGCGGTCGATATAGAAGGAGAGCGCACGTTTTGGGTCCAGACGGTGGAGCCTCTCTTCCTCTCTGGAAGGATGCGGAGGCGGAAAGAAGGTAGGCAAAGTGATGGTCTGCCCAATGTGGAAGGCAGTAACCACCTTTGGCAAGAAGGACGGACGCGTCCGAAGAACAACCTTGTCTGGATGAACAGACAGAAAGGGAGGTTTGCAAGATAGAGCCTGGAGCTCACTCACCCGCCGAGCGGAGGTGATGGCCACCAGAAAGGCTGTCTTCAGAGTCAGAAGACGAAGAGGACAGTTATGTAGAGGCTCAAAGGGAGCGCACATTAAAAGGTAAGAACCAAGTTCAAGTCCCACTGAGGCATTACAAACGGAACAGGAGGGAAGAGGTGTGTAATGCCTTTTAAGAACCTGTTAACAACAGGGGACTTGAAAAGGGAGGGCTGATCAGGGAGCCTGAGGAAGGCCAAGATAGCACAAAGATAACCCTTGATGGTACCCAGGGCAGAACCCTGTTGGGCCAGAGAAAGAAGGAACAGAAGGACCTCAGAAAGAGGGGCAGAAAGGGGATTCACAGCCTTTGCTGTGCACCATGCCACAAATTTGTTCCACCTGCAGGCGTATACCACCTTAGTGGAGGGACGCCTGGCTGCCAGAATCACATCACAAACTTCGGGAGGCAAGTCGAAAGGAATCAACTGCCGCCGCTCAATCTCCACGCAAGCAGGTGTAGACTGGACAGGTTCGGGTGGAGGACCGTCCCCTGCTGCTGCGACAGAAGATCCTCCCGAAGAGGCAGACGGATCGGGGATCTACGCTCATACTGAGTAGCTCGGGATACCAAACTCTTCGAGCCCAGTCCGGAGCCACAAGAATGACTTGGGCCCGGTCGTGCCGAATCTTCTTCAACACTCTGGGTAGAAGTGGTATAGGCGGAAAGGCGTACAATAGACCGCAACTCCACTCGTGACGAAAAGCGTCGCCGAGCGAGTGCCGCCTTGGAAATTCCAACGCGCAGAACTGATGACATTGCGCGTTCTCTTCGGTGGCGAATAGATCTAACCAAGGCTCTCCCCACTGTAGAAAGAGTCCTTGCGCCACTTCCGAGTGAAGACGCCATTCGTGATCCATCATGCACCTGCGGCTGAGGTTCGTCCGCCCTGGCGTTCAGGGAACCTGCCAGGTGTTGGAACCATCAGGAACATGCCCTGATGTTCCAGCCATGTCCAGAGGCGCAGAGCCTCCTGACAAAGGGTCCACGACCCCACCCCGCCTTGTTTGTTGCAGTACCACATGGCGGTGGTGTTGTCTGTGAACACCTGCACTACCTTCCCTTTGACAGAGGGAAGGAATGCCTTGAGTGCAAGTCGGATCGCCCGGAGCTCCAGAATGTTGATATGGAGCCGGGACTCCGCCGGAGACCAGAGGCCTCTGATCTCCGCCTCTCCCATGTGACCGCCCCATCCCAGAAGGGACGCGTCCGTCACAACTGTGTGCTCTGGCCGGGGAAGGGAGAGGGACCCATTGCCGGTTTGAGAGCCACCACTGCAACTGTTTTGCAGTCCCCTCCGAGATCTGGACGTGATCGGACAGGTTGCCCTGGTGCTGCGCCCACTGGAACTTCAGGTCCCACTGCAGAGCCCGCATATGCCATCTGGCATGATTGACCAGCAGGATGCAGGAGGCCATGAGGCCCAGCAGCCTCAGGGTCATCCGTACCGAAACCCAGGATAAAGGCTGAAAGATCGGAATCATAGCCTGAATATCCCGGACTCGCCGTTCGGGAGGATAGGCCCGAAACTGCGTCGTGTCCAGAACTGCTCCGATGAAAAGGAGCTGTGGAGAAGGAATCAGATGCGACTTCGGCACATTGATGGAGAACCCCAGCGAGTGCAGGAGTTCGGCCGTAGTCTGGAGGTGGGAGACGACTGCCTGGGACGAGCCCGCCTTCAGCATCCAGTCGTCGAGGTAGGGGAAGACTGAAACCCCTGCCCGGCTCAGATGAGCTGCGACCACCGCCATCACTTTCGTGAACACCCGAGGGGCACTGGTAAGGCCAAAGGGGAGCACAGTGAACTGAAAATGCTCGAGGCCTACCGTGAACCGAAGGTAACGCCGGTGGGCCGGCAGGACGGGGATGTGGAAATAGGCGTCCTGCAAGTCCAACGCTACCAACCAGTCTCCGGGGTCGAGGGCAGTCAAGACCTGAGCTAGGGTGAGCATCTTGAACTTCTCCTTCCGGAGGAAGCGATTGACGTTCCGGAGGTCCAAGATAGGACGCATGTCCTCCTTGTCCTTTTTGGGCACCAGGAAGTAGTGGGAGTAGCAACCACGTCCTACTTCTGGGGTCGGAACATGCTCGATGGCCCTCTTGGCCAAGAGGGCCGTGACTTCCTTCTGCAGAAGTACCAAGCGATCCCCGGACATGCGGTGGAATTGAGGTGGCATGGCTGGGGGGTGGTCTCGAAGGGGAGGGAGTAGCCCCTTCGGACAATGTCCAAGACCCACCTGTCCGAGGTGATGGGACGCCAGTGGTGAAGGTGATGGCGGACCCTGCCCCCTACTGGCGTGCTGTGCACCTGAAAGGAGGGACTAGGAGGGCTTGGAGGCCGCGGACGGGTTGGAGGTGGTGGCCTGACCCGCACGCTGGTTGCCCGAACCGCCACGGCGGTATCCACGTCCTCGGCCACGCGAAGACGCCTGCTGCGCGGGCCGGTGGCTGGGCTGCTGACGTGACTGGGCACCCCTTCCGTGGCCACGATAGGGGCAAAAAGCAGAAGGTAGCGGAGGGCGTGTAGCAGAAAGGCCCAGGGACTTGGCAGTAGCCCGTGAGTCCTTAAAGCGCTCCAACGCATGGTCTGCTTTGGAACCAAAAAGACCGACTCCATCAAAGGGCATGTCCATGAGAGTATTCTGGACATCCCCTGAAAAACCAGTGGTTCTCAGCCAGGCGTGGCGACGCAGCGCCACCGTCGTTGCAATAGATCTGCCCAGCGAGTCGGCGGTATCAAGGCCACATCGTATGGTGTATTTGGCCGCATCCCTTCCTTCCGCAATGGCGCGGGAAAGCAGTGTCTGGACCTCCTCAGAACACTGGGGCAAAACAGTCGCCACCGAATCCCACAAGGAGTGGGTATATCGGCCCAAAAGACAAGCGGTGTTGATGGACCGCAAGCCAGCACTGGAGGAAGAAAAACCCTTCTTCCCAAATTGATCCAGGCGTTTGGATTCCCTATCCGGAGGGGCAGTAGGGAAGGCGGTTTGGGAAGCGGAGGCTTGGACAACCAAGCTCTCAGGAGTGGGGTGGACAGAGAGAAACAAGGGGTCGCCCGGAGCTCGGCGATGGTGTCGGGACACGTTCCTATCCACAGGAGCCCCTGTGTTGGGCTTGGACCAGGCGCCCAAAAGAACGTCAGTAAGTGCATCGTTAAACGGCAGCACAGTCTCCAAGGAGGAGGCTGCCGGCTGAAGCACTTCCGTCAAGATATTAGTCTTGACCGTCACCGTAGGGAGTCGGAGATGTAAGGCTCCAGCTGCCCTACGCAACACCGTTGCAAAATTGGCTCCCTCCTCCATAGCCACGGGAGGAGACAGCATGCCAGTGTCAGGGGAAGTATCTAGACCACTGGCATCCCCTAGTTCCTCTGCCCAGTCCTCATCATACTGACACTGCTGTGCCAGAGGGTCCTCAGACCCCTCCCAGTCCTCCTGGTCCTCCTCCGGTTCAAAATAAGGAGGAGGAGGGACATTGGGGACCCAAGGTCCCATCGGCGCCGGAACCAGCGTCGAGCGACGTCGGTCCGGCTCCATGTCCGGAGCCGGAGAGTACATGGGGACGACGCCGCCCGGAGCCCCGGGCGGCGTCAGGAACGGCACCGGAGACATCGACGCCGGCGGAGGCGTGGTCAGGTCGACCGGCGTCGATGGGGGTTGCGGTACCACCGGAGCCGGAATCGAGGCCGGGGCCGAAGCCGGAGCCGGGACCGAGGCTGGAGGCACGAGCGACGCCGGGACCGGAGTCGGCGGCGACGCCGGGGCAACCCCATCAGGGCCCGCGGGGCCCGAAGGCGCACCGGAGGGACCTTGAGGCCCGAAGAGGCGGGCCATGGCCGACAGGAATTCCTGTACTTGGGCCGGATCCGCCCCCGAACCCGGGAAGGACGGGTATTGCGGGGGCGACTCCACAGGCATGTCCGGGGCCGTGGGGACGGTGCCGGGAGGGGCCTCAACCGAGTCGCGAGACCGGCGAGGCGAAGTCCTAGAGCGATGATGCTTTTTGGACTTCTTGTGCTTAGACTTACCGGACGACGAAGACTTGGATCCCGACGACCGGTGAGGACTCCGCGACCGACCCCTCGACCTCTCACGCGACCGGGGCTTGGTGTGGCGCGGAGCCGACTGCCGGGCCTCGAGGAGCTTTCGAGACCGCTCTCGCAAAGCTTTCGGGTTGAGGGCCCGGCAGTCGGAACACGACTTCGTGTCGTGGCCTCGGCCGAGGCAGAAGAGACACTCCAGATGCGGGTCTGTGATGGACATCATCCGAGCACAGGCGTCGCAACGTTTAAAGCCGGGCATCCCTACGGCACCTTGGAGTCGATTCGAAAGAAACAGTGAAAAAAATTCACCCAAAAAGTTAGTCAAAAAATGACTAGGGCACTGCTCTTCCCGGATCTGCGCTTGCTGGCGCGGAAAAAGAAGAACTGACGTCAGCGCGCAGGGGCGGCATCTAAGTACTGCCCGCGACGTCATCCCGGCGATCACGACGCCGACGACGGACGCGGAGCCGCACGACGCCGCCTACCGACGCGCAAGGGTACTGCTACGCAAAAACTTTCCGGATCCAGCCTGACGCCTGGGGATATTCTAAGGTAAGGAATCTGTCACTAACGTGTCTCTTTCAGATAAACGATGCAGTTACACCCTTTGAAAAACAACAGTGAGCGAGCAACTAGTAATACAATAACAATTAGGCTAAACAACAGTAAGGCTAAATAAACTTACACGCAGCACACTAACAAGCAGCAATTAAGCTAAATCAATGAGCGAGATAAAGGCAGCAAACAAAAAAACAGAGCACACTATAAAACAAAGGCACACAGGGCAAATGCAAATAGCTGACAGGCAGAGTCCGGAGACCTGCTGAGGCATCAAGGGGTACTGATCAAAGATCCGCTCAATGGGTTTGCACTGCGGTGTACATTAGGGACGTCCTGGGGGAGGGGAGGGGCGCTGGGTAGCAGGAAGCAGGAAAAAGGAGTGTGCGGCACGGGGAGGCAGCTCCTGAAAAAACTATGCGGTTACAACCTTTGAAAAACAACAGTGAGTGAACAACTAGTAATACAATAATAATAAGGTTAAACAACATTAAGGCTAAATAAATTTACAGGCAGCAGGGGGCATGGCTTGGACAGCCAATCATGGTGGACGCTTTCTAGTGCGGCTCCGTGCTGAACCCCTCTAATCCACCACATATCCGACTATCTAGCTGCCATCGCTTGCTCTTGTGCAGCCCCTGTGCTCTATATGTTGGGATGGGGGTGTCCCTGCAGTTTGGATCGTGAGAACGCACTGAAAACCTGAGTGTGGGACGAGATCCTGGCGCGGCACACTGGCTGCTTCAGAAAATACGCTGCCCAGCTGCTGGCTCTGCCATCACTGAGGTCCTCGACCCTGCCTGGAGCGCACGCCGCTGAAAGTTCAGCTCCTCCCTCCTGTTTCAGATACAAAGTGGGGGCATGCAGAGGAGTGATCATCGGCTCCAGCTGCCATCAACCTGAGAGTGTCAGGTACGAATGAACAAACTGATGCGCTGTGCGGCCTAGTCGCCCGATCCTCCCTCCTCTCCCATAGCACTGCTGGGGCCCTAGACTGTTGAGAATCGACAAGTTGCTGTTGTTTGGTGGCACCCCAGGATATCGAGCCTAAACGGAGAGACGCCGTCTGCCCGCCACACGTGGGGCTCCCACTAGCTCCGGACCCAGCTGTACGGGAGTGGACGTGCTGCTGTGGGTTCGTGATCAGCCTCCCAATACCCTTCTCTTATTATTATGAACAGGCCAGACCTCGCGATTAAGGATTCAAACTGAAAGGCTTTTCCCTTTTCCATCCCGCCGGCGGCTGCATTTCATACCCTGATTGCCGCACGGCCACATTAAATCCATTGCAACTCTCTGTCCCCTTCTGGCTTCCTGTGCTCTAGTTTCTCTTCCTCACGCGACGACCCTGAGGTGGAGGCTGGCTAGGGCAGTGGTACTCGGTGTGCTACCTCTACATCTTGATTTCTGTGAGTCACCCGGCGGCCTCGAGGCCCTGAACAATGCTGCAATCGGGCCTTTCTTTGCTCACCCGAGACCTCAGGCGTTGTCCCCTACCCCCAGCCTCAAAGGGGGGGCTACCTGTGTGAATCGGAGGGACTGGCCCTTCATTGGGGACCTACCATTTGATTCTCCCTGGGCTATGTGAAATGAAGGATGATTTTGGTGCTCTGATGGGACACTCTGGTGGGCTTACTGTCTGAAAGTCTATCAAACCCTGATCTGCTTTGTCCTGCAGGCCTGGCTGGACATACATAATACGATGTCTGGGCCCTGCCTTGATTCTTCATTTTCCCTCGTGATTGTTGTGCTAGAAAGCACACTGTGTCATCTCCTCCTCTGATCTCCCTGGCCTGAAGACTCATAGTACCATCTTGATATTGTCCACATCGATGCCTGGCGCATAATTCACCCTCCGCTCATGTCTCGTCCCTCCTGAGGTGGACGATTACTGCTGCATATGTGAGATTGGCTGCTCATGCTGCAACAGTCTTGTGGCAAACGGCGCGATTCTTCTTCCTCGATGTGGGACCTACGTGACTTTGCTTTTCCGGCACCATGGGTAAAGATAAACCCATGTGTTCTACGACATCACAAACTCGCATAGACCAATATACCACTGGCCCCACAAACAAACAATCTAGATCTGCAGGGGGAGACAAAAACCGCCTCTTTGTCTGGTGATCTCGCCACAATCCTCCAGGCTATTCAGTCCTCGCAGGCTGCAGCGGAGACTAAAATTGGAGAAGTGATAATGGATGTGGCATTGCTTCGTCAGGATGTCCTAAACGCTACAGCGTGAATAACGGAAGCTGAATCTCGAATCTCCGCAGTAGAAGATGAAGTTGCAACTCTTAAAACCCAGGTCTCTAGCCTGCTCACTCACACGACAGAGCTTCACTGATGCGCTGAAGATGACGAAAATCGCTACCAGTGCAATAATGTGTGCGTAATTGGCATCCCTGAAGGCACGGAAGGCACTGAACCCCAATGCATTGCGGACTTCCTAGAACTCTGGATCAAATCCTGGATGCCCTCTGACCAACTGTCCCCCTGGTTTCCAATAGATTGGGCCCACGCGCACTAACTCCCAAGCCCCCTCCAGGTGCCTCTCCCTGACCGATGATTGCTCAGGTCCTTAACTATATGGATAGAGACGCCATCCTCAAAGAAGCACGCTCACACCCGGAACTGCAATGTGGAGATACCAAAGTTCTCCTCTTTCCTGACTATACTGGGGAGGTACAGCAGAGATGTCGTTCATATACAAAGGTAAAGCAGAATCTCAGGGCTATGGGGCTCCAATACCGACTAATATTTCCTGCTAGACTTCGGGTCATTCATGCATCGTCCACTCCACAGCCACGCACATGAAACAACGTTGTTGCCCACACCGCTCAGACAGCGCACTCGATCCCTGAGGAGACGCCAGGTCAATCGACCTAAATCTACTTCACCATCCACCCAGATGCAACCTCAAACACCACCCATGCTGCAATCCGATACTGCTCCCGGTGAAACCAGACAGGGCCTGGATCATAAGGCCCTCTTAGACTTACCATCATCCATGCCGGCGATTTTCACCATGGATACGGACCTCTCTCGAAGTCCTGTGATTTAATTCTTTTATAGGTGCAGGTGTCATGGGAACAAGGATTGCCTTGTTCATTATCTTCTATATAAATGTTCCAATCTAACATAATGGCAGTTATTGATTTATTGATTTATCCTTCACTCAGATGGCGTTCTTTATCTTGAAGTTTTTCATTATTGTATATGTTGCTTTCTTTAACAGTTTTCCTTTTCAGTGCGACAGATGCTTCTTGGGTGGGAGTGTGGGGAAGGGTGGGAGTTGGGGGTGGGGATTCAGTTATATGTTGATACTAATATTCTCCTTTTCAGGTTTTGACAAACAACGTTACAATATGCGCAGCGGCGACTTTCTTGTCATGACTTCACATGGTGCATTGTTGACACGCTCCCTGCTCCAATGCTGGGCCCCGACAAGCCCATTCCCGATACCGCCCATTGCATCTGATTACACTTCCATATGGTGAACTTCTGAGTACTGTCTTGGAATGTTCATGGTCTTCTGGACTGAGTCAAATGCGCCGCAGTTCTTGCCTTCGCTCACCGTCACCTTCCTGAGGTTCTCCTGCTTTAAGAGACTCATCTGCTGATGGATCGCTGCCCATACCTACCGTGAAGGGGGTATGACAGGGTATTCCATGCAGTGTACACCCATGGGTCCCAAGGAGTTGCTATCCTCCTGCGACGCTCCTTTCCCCTTACTGTTTCCCATGTAACGAGAGACCCGTACAGCTGCTTTCTTGCCTTGCCAGGAACCTTGGAAGATTAGGTGATTTCTTTAATATGTGTCTATTCACCACCTGCAGTCCTTAATGTTTGTCTCCGAGACCTTTCTAGGCTTCTTCTGGGCCTACCACAGGGTCTTATATTACTAGGCGGTGACTTCAATCCAGTGCCTAATCCAGAGATTGACATAACCAGGCCTCTCACCAACTCTAGGCATACAGGGGCACGTCGCCTTATGGACTGCACCACCGCCCTCGGCCTCTGTGACGCCTGGAGGGTATGGCACAGGAGACTTCGCCAATTTACACATACCTCCGCTCCCTACCACACTCAATCACGAATAGACTTGATCTTTTTGCCTGTCACCGACTGCCAAACACTCTCACAAATTCAAATATTACCCGAGGTATATGTGACCATTTCCCACTCCTTCTTCGGCTTGGACAATCCAAACCCGGCCTGCGACCCATGTGGCGTCTTAATGCTTGGTATCTTCAAGATAAAACCTATGTTCAAGCCCTTAGAGCTAAACTCCAAGCTTACTTCCGTAATAACGTGGTATCAGTGGTGAGTGTGGGCACCTTGTGGGCGTTGCCAGGGGACAGAAGCATACTCGCTCCTCTAACATCACTCAGTTGGAGGTCCATGCCCCTCTTTTGGAGAGGCACCTGCATCTGATCCCCAGGAGAGCATCTCCTGACAGCTGGATGCCTTCATGAGGAAATCCGGCATCATTTCCTTGAGGCTGCCAAACACCTCTGGAGGGCCACAACCACCCGGATTTATGCCTGAGGGGACAAGAATTGGAAACTGCTGTACTGGCTGGCCTCCTGCCAGCAGGTGAATAGAATTATATCTGAAATTATAGATGACAGTGGCCGCTCTTGCCATGCTCTTCTGAAGATAGCGTAGGTTTTCGCTTGTTATTATAAACATTTGTACATGTCTCCCCTGGGGAGGGACACAGGTTTCTCAGAGCACTTCCTTGCTGTGGCCCCTCTCCCTCGTTTGTCTCCTGATGAAACTCGACTGCTTGATGAACCCTTTTACGGCCGAAGAGGTTGAAGAGGCCCTGTCTGGGATGGCACTGGGGAAAACCCCTGGACGAGACGGTTTCCCCACAGAATACTATACCACATTTCGTGAAACACGGACTCCTCATCTGTTGTCCTTGTACAAGATGTGCCTCCCGGGCGCCTTCCCTCCAGAACTGGACTCGGCCACTACTGTGGTGATCCCCAAGTCGCAAACCCCCTTCCACGTCATGTATGGACTACCATCCAATATCATTCCTTAATGGAGAAGTAAAAATATTTGTCACCATGCTGGCTAACCAGCTTAAGCATGTCCGTGCCACAATGGTCCACCCGGATCAATGTGGCTTTATGCCGACCCGTGGCACAAGGCACTGCCTCTGTTGCCTTCATGTGGCCCTGTCTCACCGTCATTGCTTACCAAAGAATTTGGCTCTCACTTTTATTCACTTTGAAAAAGCCTTTGATACAGTGGACTGGGGCTACCTTCAATTAGTGCTCTCAGGGGCCAGCGTCGGGACTCGCTTCTGTGGAATAGTTTGTGCTCTCTATTCCAACCTACTGCACGGATTCAGGTTAAAGGGAAACTCTCTGCACCCTTCCCCATAGGGCAAGGGACTAGGCAGGGCTGTCCCCTGTCTCCCCCTCACCCCCCCTCCCTCCTTTTTGCACTTGAAATTGAGCCTTTGCCTTGGCTTGTTCATGCAGATGCCCAGTTCCGGGGTTGAAGTTGGAGTGCGGACCTGGAGGACCGCATAGCTCTATATACGGATGACGTCCTTTTATATCTAGCGGACCCCGCTACAGCTGGTCCCCGGTTTCTTCATCTGTTGTGATGTTTAGAGACAGCCTCAGTTCTCAAGATGAATCCCTCTAAATCTGTGTTGGGTCCCTTGGCCTCATCTAGAAACAGTTTTGACTGGCAGACAAATATTCCTCTTCTTCGGCTCAGCTATAAATATTTAGGTATTTGGGTCACTTCTACCCGGAGCTCACTTGGGCCCTTAATCTCCAGCCCTTGGTTCAGAGGGCCAAGTCTGACCGGAGTAGATGGCAAACACTTCCCCTGAATGTTATGGGGCGCATAACTCTATATAAAATGATGATTCTTCCAAGGTTTCTGTACTGTACCTCTTTCAAAATTTACCAATCCATCTACCGGGGACGTGGTTTTGAGCTCTAGACGGGATGGCCACAACATTTTTGTGGCATGGGTCTCGACCCCATCTTGCTTTCGTGCATTGTCAGGGGAGTCCCTACGATGGTGGCTTGGAGATGACCAATTTGTATCTTTATTATTTGGCCTCCGATCTTCTTGTTATTCATGATTGGTTTAATAGGGGTTGGTCTGACCTGCTTATCGACTAGAATCATCCCTATTGGAGTTTCCGTGCCTGCAGGCCCTCCTTTATGGACATCCACACCCTTCCACCATGCTGCAAATAACTAAAGTGGTGTTCCTTGCCTGGAGAGCTGTACTTAGACATGTACAAAGGGATGGCAAACTTACGCAGCAGACACCTCTCTAGCATGGCACCAGGTTGGGGGAGCCAGTGAAACTTCAGGGCTGTAAAACCTGGGATATTATTGGTATCACTCAATTGGGAGACGTCTGGTCCGGTACGCACATACGCTCCTTTCAGGACCTTCCGACTACATAAACCATGACAAATACTCAATTTTACAAATATCTCAACTCCGGCATGCCCTTCACGCCCAGGTCATGTGATCTGAATCCTTGCCTGAATTTGACACTCTTGAGGCCAAACTTCTTATGGGTAACCAAGGCTGTGGTGGTATTTCCCAAATCTATTGTACCCTGATTATCAACTACCCGGGTACGCTGCAGCATCTTAGACCTGATGGGAGGGTTAGTTGGGTCCTATTGAGGACGGGGATTGGCGAGACGCCCCGATGGCTCCGAGGGAGCTGACTATTTACATCCGTCTGTGGTTGGTTCAAATATATTACCTTTACTACGCTCACCTTTCTCTGACCCGAATGTACCGAGCGGACCTCTGTCCTAGCTCCTCCTTCCCGCGTCGATGTATGGATCCGGTGGATTTTTATCACAGGCTATGGTCCTGCTCTGTGATTGCAAACTACTGGACCAGGGCGACCCGGGATATATCGGACGTCCTGTGGTGGGAGGTTACCCTTTCTGCCCTGATGATTCTACTAGCTGTGTTTGAGGGCTCTGGAGGCACAAGAGCTGAGCGATCATTCCGGGGTACGGCTCTCCTGGTTGCCAAGCGTGATATTGCTGCTCAATGGATGTCCTCTGTTCCTCCCACCTTGATGGGTTGGCGGCAGGGAGTGGATTGGTGCGCGCAGCAGGAGCTTGTGGTCTATGAGGCAAGGGGCTGCCCCCACACACATGGATGGGTGTGGGGGAAATCGTTGTGTCAATTGATTTGAAATTGTCAACGGGTAGTAAACTAAATAGTGCTTTCTTCAAATGTGGTGTGTGACTTGAGACCTGCAGTTTTGTGTAAATTCTGACTTCTCCTGTACTGGGATTAATGTGTGTCAGCTGTTTTATTTTTGCCACTCATGCTAGTATAAAACAAATACAAATTTCTTCATTAAAAAAGAAAAAGTTACAGGGAGCACACTAACAGGCAGCAATTAAGCTAAATCATTGAGCACGATACAGGCAGCAAAAGAAAGCATAGAAGAGGATAAAACAATGACACACAGGGCAAATGCAAATAGCCGACAGGCAGAGTCCGTGAGACATGCTGAGGCAGCAAGGGGAGCGGATCGAGGATCTGCCTAATGGGGTTGCGCTGTGGCCTCCATTCAGTAGGTCATGGGAGTGGGCAGGGCCCTGGATGGTGGCAAAGGGGAGTGGTGGGAAAAAGGAGCGTGCGGTGCGGCAAGCCGGCAACTAAAAAATGGCAAGTTACAACCAGGAAAAACAATAGTGAGTGAGCAACTAGTAATACAATAACAAGGCTAAACAACAGTAAGGTTAAATAAACTTACAGGCAAAATACTAACAGGCTGCAATTAAGCTAAATCAATAAGCCCAATACAGGCAACAAAAGAAGACAACGCAGAGGATAAAAACAATGGCACACAGAGCAAATGCAAATAGCTGGCAGGCAGAGTCCGGGAGAACTGCTGAGGCACCAAAGGAAGCGGATCGAGGAGCTACTTAATGGGGTTGCGCTGAGGCCTCCATTAGGTAGCTCCTCAGCGGGTCGGAGACCTGGGTAGTGAGAAGCGGAAGCGGCGGAAAGGAGGAGCGAGCAGCGAGCCATCTCCTGAAAAATGGTGCGGTTATAACCAGGGAAAAACAACAGTGAGTGAGCAACTAGTAACACAATAACAATAAGGCTAAACAACAGTAAGACTAAATAAACTTACAGGCAGCACACTAACAGGCAGCAATTATGCTAAATCAATGAGTGCGATACAGGCAGCAAAAGAAAACAAAGCAGAGGATAAAACAATGGCACACAGGGCAAATGCGAATGGCTGGCAGGCAGAGTACAGGAGACCTGCTGAGGCAGATAGGGGAACGGATCAAAGATCTGCTCAATGGAGCTGCACTGCAGATGCCATTGAGTAGGTCTGGGGGAGGGGCGCGGCACTGGATGGTGGGAACTGGGAGCGGCAGGAAAAAGGAGCGTGCGGCGTGGCGAGCAGGCTCCTGAAAAACGGCGCAGTTGCAACCAGGGAAAAACAACAGTGAGGGAGCAACTAGTAATACAATCAAAATAGAGCTATACAACAGTAAGGCTGAATACACTTACAGGCAGCACACTAGCAGGGAGCAATTAAGCTAAATCAATTAGAACGATACAGGCAGCAAAAGAAAACGAGGCAGAGGATAAAACAATGGCACACAAAGCAAATGCAGGCAGAGTCCTGGAGACCTGCTGAGGAAGCAAGGGGAGTGTATCGAGGATGTGCTTAATGGGGTCGCGCTGTGGTCTCTATTAAGTAGGTACTGGACAAGGGTGGGGCACTGGGTGGCGGGAAGTGGGAGCGGCGGAAAAAAGGAGCTTGTGGTGAGCAGGCTCCTGAAAAATGGCACAATTACAACCAGAGTAAAACAACAGTAGGGGAGCAACTAGTAATACAATAACAATAAAGCTATACAACAGAAAGGGTATATAACTCATAAGCAGCACACTAACAGGCAGAAATTAAACTAAATCAATTATCACAATACAGGAAGCAAAAGAAAACAAAGCAGAGGATAAAACAATGGAACACAGAGCAAATAGCCGGCAGGCGGTGTCAGGAGCAGCTGCTGAGGCAGCAAGGGGAGCGGATCGAGGATCTGCTTGAGGGTCGCACTGCGGCCTCCATTAATTTGGTCCGGGGGGCGGGGCACTAGGTGGCGGGAAGTGGGAATGCCGGGAAAAAAGAGTGTGCTGCGAGCCAGCTCCTGAAGAGCGGCGCACTTACTATCACGACTTGTTCCCTGCGTTCTCGTGTCCACCACCAGGGGGCTGAACTGTGGGACTCTCCAGTGTTCTAATAAGCTTCCAGACCCTCCCCTTCATGTTCATACTGACTTTCAGGCATTAGGACACCATTAAGGAATTGACATCCATTCCCAATCCATTCCGGGTTTTGTGGAAGCCAGCCTGCTCATGCTGGGAACTCCATTACCTATAATACCTGGCTCACTGCTTCGTCTCCACCCCTGCAGGCCAAGGATGGGTGGAGGAATTCAGCTCACTTGTGACTGGCTGCTGCTAGCCTGCTCACACCTGATGCATGTGATTATTGCGAGCTCTTTTAAGCCCCAGCTACCTTCAGGCCAAAGTTGGTCATTGTAGCTGTGTACCGGTGAGACCGACCCTTGTTTCCAGTGCTCCCTGAGCTTTTGCTATCCTTGTTTCCAGTGTTTCCTGAGCTTTAGTTATTACTTGTTCCTGACCTGCTGCAGTTTTCCTTGTTCCTGAATTAGCACTGCCTGCAGTGCTACCTTGACCCCTGAGCCTTAGTATTCCTTGTTCCTGAGCTGCAGCATTTTCCCTTGTCCCTGAATTAGCACTGCCTGCAGTGCTAGCTAGGCTTTTGAGCTTTTGCTAAATTCTTGTCTTGGTCCAGCACAGCCTTCTGTGGTACTTTGTTTTCTTGACTCCTGATCCAGCACTATTCTAGTATACCCTTGTCGCCTCCCCCTCTGTATATCCTTTTCCAGTCCCTGCTTTTCTTTTCCTTGGTTCCAGTTCCTAGTTTACTGTCTTTCTATGCCTGCTGTCTTGCTTCTATTACCCTGTATGTTTGTTTCCTGCTTTCTGCCAAGTGTGCCCTGTGATTTCCTTTCCTGTTAAGCACTCCTCCTTGCTCCTTGTCTATTGTGCTTGTGTTTAGTTCTACCCCCTTGCTGTTATGCCTTGCGTGTTCCTGTTTGATCGCCAGGATCCGTGGGTACAGCTGACTACCTAGGTGGTGTTTCTTGTTCACTGTGAGTATTGTCTTTGAGTTAAATTTATAACATCTCCATAGGTATCAGCTCCACAGATCCTGCCCTTGCATGCATATCCTATATGTGGGTATTTGCAGTCAGTATCTGTAACAGCAATAGTGGGTGAGGAACGTACTGAACTTCAGCCTTACCATGTGGAGCTCCTGAGTGCTTTATCCCACATTCCCTTTATTGTTAATGTTGTTTCATATATATGTCTTGCACATTCATCCTGGGTGTAGTTATTCTGAATGCTAAATCCCCTCATGAGTGCCTGTCCTTTCTGAGTCTTAGCCATCTTGTTCCTTTGTACAGGCTTCCCCTTTGGATCCCTTTTCTCCTCTGACTTCCTGAGTGATCCTGGGCAGCACTGTACTCCTCTCTCTGTGTACGTTTTCTACCCCGTTCCCAGTCCTTGCCCAAGTCCCTAACTGTGTTCCCGACATAGTCCCGGACAGTCCCTGACACTTACAACCAAGGAAAAGTAACTGTGAGTGAGCAACTAGTAATAAAATAACAACGAAGCTAAACAACAGTAAGGTTAAGTAAACTTACAGGCAGCACACTAATAGGCAGGAATTAAGCTAAATCAATGAGCATAATATAGGCAGAAAAAGAAAAGAAAGCAGAGGATAAAACAATTGCACACAGGCAAATGCAAATAGCTGGCAGGCAGAGTCCAGGAGACCTGCTGAGGCAGCAAGGGAATAGATCGAGGATCTGCTTAATGGGACCGTGCTGCAGCCGACATTGAGTGGGTCCTGGGACGGGGGGGTCGGGCGCTGGGTGGCGGGAAGCAGGAGTGGCTGGAAAAAGGAGCGTGCGGCCTGGCGAACTGGCACCTGAAAAAGGGAGCGGTTACTACCAGAGAAACACAACAGTGAGTCAGCAACTAGTAATACAATAACAATAAAGCTAAACAACAGTAAGACTTAATAAACTTACAGCCAGCACACTAACAGGCAGAAATTAAGCTAAATCAATGAGCGTGATACAGGCAGAAAAAGAAAACACAGCAGAGGATAGAACAATGGTACACATGGCAAATGCAAATAGCTGGCAGGCAGAGTCCAGGTGACCTGCTGAAGCAGCAAGGGGAGTGGATCAAGGATCTGCTTAATGGGGGTCGCACTGCGGACTCCATTGATTAGGTCCTGGGGGTGGGGCAGTGGGCTGGGTGGTGAGAAGCAGGAGCGGCGGGAAAAGGTAGTGTAGGACGTGGCGAGCAGGCTCCTGAAAATCGGCGTGTTTACAACCAGGGAGAAAGAAAAATGAGTGATCAACTATAATACAGTAACAATAAAGATAAACAACAGAAAGGCTAAATAAACTTACAGGCAGCACACTAGCAGGCAGCAATTATGCTAAATCAATTAGCACGATAGAGGCAGCAAAAGCAAATTAAGCAGACAATAAAACAATGAAAGACAAGGAAAATAGCTGGCAGGCAGAGTCCAGGAGACCTGCTGAGGTATCTGCTACGGGGTCATATTGTGGCCCCCATTAAGTAGCTCCTGGGCGGGGGGTGGGGTACTAGGTGGCAGGACGTGGGAGAGGCAGGCAAAAGGAGTGTGCAGCGCTGCGAGCTGGATCCTGAAAAACGGCACAGTTGCTACCAAGGAAAAACAGCAGTGATTGAGCAACTAGTAATACAATGATATTAAGGCTAAACAACAGTAAGGCTAAATAAACTTATAGGTCGCACACTAACAGGCAGCAATTGAGCTAAATCAATGAGCACTATACGGGCAGCAAAAAAAACAAAGCAGAGAATAAAACAATTGCACACAGGGCAAATGCAAATAGCCAGCAGGCAGAGAAGGAATGACGTGATGAGGCAGCAAGAGGAGCGGATCGATGATCTGCTTAATGGGGTCGCGTTGCGGCCTCCATTAAGTTTGTTCTGGGCTGGGGCAGTTCGCTGGGTGGCGGGAAGCAGCAGGCGGCAGGCAAAAGGAGCGTGTGGTGTGGCGACCCGGCTCCTCAAAAACGAAGCAGTTACAACCAGGGAACAAGCATTGGCATAGCCAATAGGTCTCGCCTTTGGGACCTTATAAGTATTTAGTTATGCAGCAGGTCCCAAAGGCGAGACCTATTGGCTATGCCAATGCTTGTTTAGGACTTGTGCCCTGGTTAAGATGAATCATGATTACCGCGAGTCCTGTAACGGGGGAGCGGGGGGCAGAGAGGGAGGGGGAGAGGAGGTTTCCTAGGTATTTAAACACACGCTTCCCTCAACGACCCGTGACAAACGGAGCGGAGAGCAGTCGCGGGGTTTCCCGGCCCTCAGTGACCGGTCCTCTTAGGTTTCATTACCCAGATGCCCTGGGCTCGGGTCAGCAGCGGCACCAGCTGCCAGAGTCCGCCGGCCGGGCGCTATTAATTACCCCTCGGAGCTATTTTTAATCCCCGCCGCTATATGCCTCCTCACTGCTCTGATTAATAGGTGCTGACAGAGAGCCTAACGGGGCAATGGACAAGGCAGCAAAGATGAAAAGACGGCTGGCCAGGCCAGCACGGACCAAAGAGGCTGGGACGTGGCTAACAAACGTGCAGTAGGCGCAGTAGCACCGGTGCCCAGACTTTCACTCGAGCGTTTTCGTTTGTCAATTCCTTGCGTGTGCTTCACTTAGCAAACTTTGGCTCTTTTAATTGGTTCATGTGAACAAAGTATGCCAAAAAACATACAACCCCCATGATCAATGAAAACATAAAAGTCTGCTGATTACACAGTTCCAAAAATCAAGGTTTGCGAAATAAACCTCTTTCAACAAAGCAACGAGCGACGGAAATCATGTGGGGAGACATGGGAACGAGGCGGCGAGCGACGGAAATCATGTGGGGAGCGGGGCCGCGAGCGGTGAGCCGCAGAAGGTGAGCGAAGCCGGAAACTACGGGGCGCATCGGGGGACATGGAGCGGGGGCGAGCGAGCGCGGCAGCCTGCAGAGCTGATCAAACGCTCGTGCGTCGTGGCTGGCCTTTGGATGAGTACGCGCGGCAGACATGTGTTTCCACTTATCGCGCCCGCGTCTGGGCACGATAATTGGAAACACATGTTTGCCGCGCGTACCCATCTCAAAAGGCCAGCCACGACGCACGAGCGTTTCTTGGACTGCTTTGAAAACTCGCTTACAATAAGTCTTCGCCTCTAAGCAGCGCTTGCGCGCTACTCGAGGCTCGACCTAAAAACAACAGTGAGTGAGCAACTAGTAACACAATAACAATAAGTCTAAACAAGAGTAAGGCTGAATAAACTTACAGGCAGCACACTAACAGGCAGCAATTAAGATAAATCAATGACGTTATACAGGCAACAAAAGACAACAAATCAGAAGACAAAACAATCGTACACAGGGCAAATAGCTGGCAGGCAGAGTCCAGGAGACCTGCTGAGGCAGCAAGGGGAGTGGATTGAGGTTCTGCTTGGGGGTCGCTCTGCGTCCTCTATTTAGTAGGTCCTGGGAGGGAGGGGGCGTGGGTGGCGCAAAGTGGGAGTGGAGAAAAAAGGAGCGTGCTGCGCTGCGAGCAAGCTCCTGAAAAATGGGGCGCTACAACCATGGAAAAACAATACTGAGTGAACAACTAGTAATACAATACCAATAAGGCTAAACAACAGTAAGGCTTAAACTGACAGGCAGCACACTAACAGGCAGCAAGTAAGTTAAATCAATGGGCATGATACAGGCAGCAAAAGAAAACAAAGCAGAGGATAAAATAAAGGCTCACAGGGAAAATCCAAATAGCTGGCAGGCAGAGTCCAGGGGACCTGCTGAGGCAGCAACGGGAGGGTATCGAGGATTTCCTTAATGAGGTTGAGCTGTGGCCACTATTAAGTAGGTCATGGGAGGGGGCGGATGCTTGGTGGTGGGAAGCGGGAACGGCGGGAAAAAGGAGCATTCAGCACAGCGAACCGGCTCCTGAAAAACAGCGTGGTTACAACCAGAAGAAAACAACGGTGAGTGAGCAACTAGTGATACAATAACAATACGGCTAAACAACAAGAAGACAAAATAAACTTACAGGCATCAATTAAGCTAAATCAGTGAGCATGATACAGGCAGCAAAATCTTAAAGCAGAGGATAAAATAATGGCACACAGAGCAAATAGCCAGCAGGCAGAGTCCGGGAGACTTGTTTAGGCAGCAAGGGGAGCTGATCAAGGATTAATGGGGCAGCGCTGCGGCCTGCATTAAGTAGGTCCTGGACAAGGGCGGGGCACTGGGTGGTGGGAAGCGGGAGCAGTGGGAAAGAGGAGCCTGCGGCGCGGCGAGCAGGCTCCTGGATATCAGCGCGGTTACAACCAGGGAAAAACAACAGCAAGGGAGCAGCTAGTAATACAATAACAATAAAGCTAAACAACACTAAGATTAAGTAAACTTACAGGCAGCACACTAAAATGCAGCAGTTGAGCTAAATCAATTAGCATGATACAGGCAGCAAAAGAAAATAAAGCAGAGAATAAAACAATGGAACACAGGGCAAATAGTCGGCAGGCAGTATCTAGGAGAGTTGCTGAGGCAGCAAGGGGAGCGGATCAAGGGTGTGCTTAGGGGTCGCGCTGCGGCCTCCACTAAGTTGGTCCGGGGGGTGGGGCACTAGGTGGCGGGAAGCAGAAGCGGAGGGAAAAAGGAGCGTGCAGCGCGGCGAGACGGCTCCTGAAAAATGGCGAATACAACCAAGAAAAAACAACAGTGAGTGAGCAACTAGTAATTCAATAACAATAAGGCTAAACAACAGTAAGGTTAAGTAAACTTACAGGCAGCACACTAACAGGCAGAAATTAAGCTAAATCAATGAGCACGATAAAGGTAGCAAAAGATTACAGGGCAGAGGATAAAACAATGACACACAGGGCAAATGCAAATAACCGACAGGCAGAGTCCGGGAGACGTACCGAGGCAGCAAGGAGAGCGGATCGAGGATCTGCTTAATAGGGTCGCGCTGTGGTCTCTATTAAGTAGGTTACTGGGCAAGGGTGGGGCACTGGGTGGCGGGAAGCTGGAGCGGCGGGAAAAAGAAGTGTGCGGCGCGGCGAGCAGGCTCCTAAAAAAAAAGGCCTGGTTACAACCAGGGACAAACAGTGAAGGAGCAACTAGTAATAATATAACAATAAAGCTAAACAACAGTAAGGTTAAATAACCTTTCAGGCAGCATACTAACAGGCAGAAATTAAGCTGAATCAAGTAGCACAACGCAGGAAGCAAAAGAAAACAAAGTAGAGGATAAAACAATAGAACACAGGGCAAATAGCCGGCAGGCAGAGCCTGGGAGAGCGCTGAGGCTGCAATGGGAGCTCGCTGCAGCCTCCATTAAGTAGATCCTGGGAGGGGGTGTGGCACTAGGTGGCGGGAAGCGGGAACAACGGGGAAAAGGAAGCGTGTGGCACTGTGAGCCGGCTCCTGAAAAACGGCACAGTTACAACCAAGGAAAAACATCAGTGAGCGAGCAACTAGTAATACAATAACAAAGAACAAGTTACTTACCTTCGGTAACGCTTTTTCTGGTGGATACAGTATCTGCCTGTGGATTCCTCACCTTTTGAATTACCCCATGCGCAGCATTCCACAGAAACCTTTCTACATAGCTCTCCCACGTCAACGAGGACGTCACAATGGAACGGCTCCGCGCGTGACATCATCGGAGCCATAAGAAGACCTACTCTGCGTGCTCTACAGAAATCAAGAAAGAAACTGGAAATTCTAAAACAGACATTTCCTAGTAACGAATACCACATCATTTCAAATATATCATCATAAAATGCATGAATCACATATCAATTATTGTTTTTGGTATAAACAGGCAGGCAACGGAGAGGCGGGTGGGTCAGTGAGGAATCCACAGGCAGATACTGTATCCACCAGAAAAAGCGTTACCAAAGAAAAGGAAACTTGTTCTTCTGATGGATACATCTTCCTGTGGATTCTTCACCTTTTGAATTGAATCCCCAAGCAGTCCCGCTCTTGGAGGAGGGTGCCCGCCTACTTACACCAAAAAATCTTACAGCACAGAACGTGCAAAGTGGCCGTCCCTCCTCACCTCCGAGTCTAAGCAATAATGCTGCACGAAAGTGTGGAGGGAGGCCCAAGTTGCCGCCTTGCAGATGTCTACAACAGGGACACCTCTAGCTAAAGCCGAAGAAGACGACTTAGCTCTGGTGGAATGAGCTTGAATACCTTCAGGAGGCTCCTTCTTGGCCAAGGCGTAGCAGATCTTGATGCAGAGGATGATCCACTTGGGCAGCGTTCTCTTGTGGACAGCCTTGCCCTTCATTTTGCCCACGTAACCAATGAAGAGTTGGTCGTCCAACCTGAAGTCTTTAGTCCTGTCCAGGTAGAAGCTGACCGCTCTCTTAGGGTCCAGGCAGGTCCTAAGAACCATCTTATCCGCATGAAATGAGGTAAATGGGGGCTTAAAGCTAAGTACCTGCAGCTCACTAACCCTCCTGGCGGAAGTAATTGCAACCAGAAATATTGTCTTAAACGCCAGGAAACTCAAGGGACAACTATGTAGGGGCTCAAAGGGAGACCCCATCAAGAAAGTATGAACTAAATTCAAATCCCACTGAGGCATGATAAAGGGAGTGGGAGGAAACCTATTAATGAGGCCCTTAATAAACCTCATGACTATGGGAGATTTAAATAAAGAGGGTTGGTCTGTTAAGCAGAAAAAGGCAGACAAAGCAGACAAGTAGCCTTTGACGGTTGCTGCTGCACAATCCTGCTGTGCTAGGGAAAAAGAGAAACTGAGAATATCAGATAAATGGGCTAGTAAGGGATCAATCAATCTCTCTACACACTATTTTACAAATCTAGCCCACCTACCGGAATAGACAGATTTGGTGGAGTTCTTCTGGCCGATAAAATAACATCCACCACCTCCAGGGAGAGAGAGAAAAAGCTCAGGTTGCTCCGTTCAATCTCCAGGCATGAAGGTGCAGGCTCTGGAGGTGGGGATGTATAACCTGCCCCTACGACTGCGAGAGGAGGTCCGCCCTGAGAGGGAGACAGAGTGGAGGATGCAATGAGAGGTAAAGGAGGTCTGTGTACCACACCCTTCTTGGCCAATCCAGGGCGATCAATATGACTTGGGCCCGGTCTTGGCGAACCTTCCTCAGAACCCGAGAAATCAAGGGTATGGGAGGAAACGCGTAAAGAAGCTGTGAGCCCCAATCTAACGGAAACGCGTCCCCCAATGCTCTCCGCATCGGATACTGGAGACTGCAGAACGACGGCAGTGCACATTCTCGTGAGTGGCAAACAGGTCCAACCGAGGAAACCCCCACATTCCGAAAATGTGATAGACCACCTTCGGATAAAGAGGCCACTTGTGATCGGCCGAGTACTGCTGACTGAGACTGTCCGCACGCACATTCAGCACTCCGGCCACATGATTCGCAATCATGCAAATCTGATGGTCCTGAGCCCAGTGTTGGAATAGAAATGCTTTTAGCCGAATTCTCTGTGCATTGTACGACTTAAGTTAGCATTCGCTGCACCATTTTGTATTCAGCCGCCATTTTGAGCCATGATCAAAACTAACTTCTGTCTCACTCTGTCTGCCTCAGCAGAAAGCAGCTGCAATATTTTTTTGTATTTCTCCAAGGTTGAGCTTCGCTGTACTAATGAATAGACTGTTTTTGTCATCACATACCTTTCTCCCTAGATAGGTCTGCTCCCACCCTCAGAGCGGCGGATGCAGGCAGAGTAACCTTGACGCTGAGATAGCATGTACCTGGCTCCAGAATTGCAACTCATCCTTCTGTATCTCCTTTGTTCACCAGCTACCAACTGGAAAATTCCAGTCTGGGCGTGTCTTTAGTGGTTCTGAAGATGTACATTATGTGTTACCATGTCGGCAGAAGTCAGTCCCTCTGCAGCAATCTAAGGAGGCTGGTCAGACCGGACTCCACTTGAGTGTACTTATAATAAATACCTTTGGTTTGTATTCTCTACTGTCTGACCGACCTTCATTTGAATGGAAGGCTGAGAGGTGGTCGCGAGTGACGCGGGTGACCCTAAACGGGCCACTTCCTTCACCAGGACCAGAGTCACAGAGCCTCTCTGCAGAGACGATACGACCCTACTCCTCCCTGTTTGTTGTAGTGTTGTCCGTCAGGACCTGAACTGACTGACAGCGAAGGGAGGGAAGAAAGGCCTTGAGAACCAAACATATCGCCTTCAATTCTAGAAGATTGATGTGAAACAATCTTTCCTCTGGAGACCAAAGGCCTTTGACCTCCATATCCCCCAGATGAGCTCCCCACCCAAGAGTGGAGGCATCTGTTATCACCTTGGCCACCGGAGAAGGAGGCTGAAACTGCTTCCGCTGATACAGGTTGCCCGGAACACTCCACCATAACAGCTCCGCTGCAGTGTCTCTGGAGATTCTGTCCACCTCCTTTAGATCTCCGTTGTGTTGAAACCACTGCCTGCGGAGACACCACTGGAGTGCCCTCATGCACCAGCATGTATGGTTGACCAATAGTATGCAGGAAGCAAACAGACAGAGCAGGCGCAAGACCTTCAGAACTGGAAAAGCAGCTCCATTTTGAAAAATCAGAATCATAGCCTAGATGTCTAGAATCCTCTGTGGAGAAGGGAAGGCATGACTCACAGTAGTGTCCAGTACTGCCCCTATGAACAGGTTGGGCTGAGAGGGTACCAGATGAGATTTGGGTTCGTTTATCGAAAAACCCAAGTCGAACAACAGACGCGTTGTTACTTTCAAGTGATGCAGCACCATCCCTGGCGTCTTTGCTTTGAGCAGCCAGTTGTCCACATAGGGGAAAACAGGAATCCCCGACCTTCAGACATGTGCTGCTACCACCGCCATCACCTTTGTGAAGACTTGTGGTGCAGATGTAAGACTGAACAGAAGGGCCACAAATTGGTAGTGTTGAGATCCCATCGTAAAACGGAGATACTTCTGATGCGACTTCAGGATGGGAATGTGAAAATACGCATCCTGCAAACCGATCGACACCATCCAGTCTTCCTCCTGCAGCACCAGAAGAACATGAGCCAGGGTCAACATCTTGAACTTCTTCTGCTTGAGGTACAAATTCAAGATCCTGAGGTCTAGGATCAGCCTCAATCGTCCGCCTTCTTGGGGATCAGGAAGTATCGGGAGTAACAACCCTGACTCCTTTCCTGCTACGGAACAACCTCTATCGCACCCTTCTGTAGCAGAGACAGAACCTCCTGCTGCCGAAGCAACAGGTGGTCCTCTGAGCACCAGCCTTGGCGAGGGGGGGAAAGTAGGGGGAAACTCCTGGAAGGGAAGGCCATACCCATTTTCTACGTGATCCAAAACCCAGAGATCTGATGTAACAGATCTCCAATTTCACAGAAAAAGGGACACCCGACTTCCCATGGGGCCAACATGCTCCAGGATGGAGGATCTAGAGCTGCTTCGCTGCGGTACCAGTTGGGGGAAAGGGAGAGGAGGAGGAGGAGATTTGCTGCAGAGCTGTGCCTCGCAGGCGACCTCTACCCTTTCCTTGTACGACCTATACAGAGGGTTCGACTGCTGCTGCTGCCTGGCCCGAAAGGAAGGAGTCTTGCCAAACCCGTGAAATCTGCGGTACCCAAAACCTCTGGACTGAGACTGTAGACCCAACGATCTCGCTGTGGCTCTACTATCCTTGAAGTGATGCAGTGCCGGGTCTGCTTTGGTACCAAAGAGACAAGAGCCATCAAAAGGCAAGTCCAATAGGGTGGCCTGTACATCTGATGAAAACCCAGACCCCCTTAGCCAGGCGTGCCTCCTGGTTGCCACTGAGGAACCCATAACTCTAGCCCTGATTGAATGACTTGACAGGCCGCAGCTTGCGTGTCCGAACGTACCTCCCCAAAATGCCTTGAACGTCCTCCGGAAGCTTGGGATCACCTCCTTTGCAGAATCCATCAGAGCGTGGCTATATCGACCCAGCAGGCAAGTTGCATTTGTGGATTTCAGAGCCATACTGGCTGAAGAAAACACCTTTTTAGCCGATTGCTCCAGCCTCTTAGATTCTCTATCTCCAGGCGTGGTTGGGAAAGAGCCTGTAGACTGCTTAGTAGAGCATGATGCCTGGACTACCAAGCTCTCAGGAGACAGGTGTGTGGAAAGGAAAGCCGGATCTCCAGGCGCCACCTTATATCTCCTTGCAACTGATCTGGACACAGCAGGGGCAATCATTGGCTTCTGCCAAACCTCTAAAATGCGCTCTGTCAAAGCCTCATTAAATGGAAGCAGAGGTTCTGATGCAGAAGTAGAAGAATGAAGCACTTCTATTAAAATATTTGACTTTTTCTCTGCAGTTGGTAAAGGAAAGTCCAGCAGATAAGCCGCCTTCCTTATTATGGAATGGTATGAGGAAACCTCTTGCGATGGAAGGCCTTTCGGTGAAGAGAGCTCCCACTCCGGAGAGGTGTCCAAACTACTAGCCTCCTGCAGACCCTCAAATTCCTGCATAGGGTCAATAATTTCCCCCTTTTCAGCCTCTCCCTGCTGCTCCTGAAATTCTTCCTTCTCCAGCAGTCTCTGCGCCTCCCTTCGGGATCTCACCCTGGGTATGGGCGTCGGCGGCGCCAGGCGTGGCGCTGGTGACTTCGGGACCAGCGTCGATGGAGGCTCCACAGGATTAGCGGAGGGCGCCAGGCAAGGCCGAGTCGGCGCCGGACCGGAGCCGAACGGCGCTGGTGAAGACTCCCACTGCACTCTTCCCTCGAGGGAATGCACTGGCGTTGAGAACCTCAGCGTCGTGAGAGACCAACTTCCCGGGGTCATCGGCATGAAAGGCATGAATGGTGCCTGTGCAAAATGAGGTGGCAAACCTCCAAGGTTGAATGAAAGCGGTCCCATGGGGCCAACAGGTGCACCAGCCGGGTTAGCCGCCCTGGCAAACATGCCGTACATCGCATTCAAGAAATGCGAAGGATCCATACCTGGAGCCAGAAAGGGTGGGTATGGATCCGGTACCACCGGTTCAGAGACAGCTCGAGGAAGCAGTTTGATTGGCTCCGGTTGCGGGACCGGCGACACAGGAGCCAAGGATAGAGAGGCCCGGAGGCGAAGGCGTCGCTTCTCTGGGTGCCGGAGAGACTCTTGGTACTGAAGAGTGTGCCAGAGTTACCTGAGGCGAAGGGGAAGGAGAGACTTCATACTTGCAGTGACGCCGGAGTACCGGGGACCCCGACTTCGGGGACTTACCCTTAGATGAATGACATCTAGATCCATGACGCTGCTTCTTTTTGTGCTTCCTCGACGGCTTCGAGGTATGCGGAGTCGGCGACTTGGATCTCGTTCTTTTCCGGCCCCTTTGCTGTTTCTTGGCCCTGGCCATAAACAGTTTGGCCTCCCTTTCTTTCAGGGCCTTCGGATTCATGCGTCGGCATGAAGAACACCCCTCAACGTCGTGGTCCGACGATAGGCACCAAAGACAATCTTCATGTGGGTCAGTGATGGACATATGACCCCCACATTCCCTGCAAGGTTTAAAACCGGACTTCTTCTGGGTGGCCATGTCAATTGCTTGGATAGTGGCTGGTGTCTGCATGAGTTTCAGTCCCTTTTTCCAGTTAAGAACTAGGATAGGGATGGACTTAGTGCTCTTTCTGCGCTGTTCCTTGAAGTCATACAAGAAACGCTGCTGTTCCACTCAGGACGCTGGAATGCTGTACGTCTTCTCTGCTTTTTCTAACCGGGCAATATTGTCTGTTGGACAGTCTGGTTATTTGGGAAAAGGGGGCTTGTCTCCTTCCATGGATAAGATGATGTCCCTCTATTCTTTCTCATCCCTGGGATAACCCATCCGCCTCTTGGTCTTCCTCCATGACTTCACCTTCCTCCGCATAAAAGTTTAATTCCTAATCGCGATAGGGAGAGCCTTCTTCCTCCACATTCCTTGGTTTTGGGGGAACTGGGCGGGGCACACGGGCTGCACTGGTGAGCATAGTGGAGGTGGTGGAGTGCGTTCTTCTGGTTGAGGTTGTGGTGGGGACACCAGGGCAGTGTCTGTTGACATACTGGAGGTGGTAGTGGAGTAAAGCTGTTCTGGTTGAGGAATCACTTTTTCTGAATGTTTCCATTGTTTGCTTTACTGTGGTCAAATTCAAAGTGGTCATAAAGGCATCTGGAACCTGCATAACAGAGGTTAATCCTGTTGATGCCTGGGTTCATATGGCTGCCCACAGTCTCTTGGGTGGCCTTCAGAGGAAGAATTTTTTAACTCATAATCCTCCCAGCCCTGCTGGAAGTCTGTGTCTCCTTCCACTTCTTTGCAGACCCCTTCCCCGTATTCTGGAATGCAGCACACATCCAATTGCATGGGAAATATACTGCATCTAAGGCTCGATTTTGGTAAATGACATCAGTCTTTAGCCCAGGATCATAGATCTGCACTGGTAACTGAGTATAGGTCTTCAATGGTGAGTGTGAATAGGCTGTCAGTGTGTCCAAGGATGAAAAAAGAGGTCAATCTTTTTTCCAAAATGGTTCTTGATGTGATCTCCGACAGTACTATTTTCGTTGATTGTGTTTTTGTCATCCAAATGGTTGTCCTTAACATATTGTGGGCATTATTGCGATATTTTCCCTATCCTTGACATAATGGTGACCTATTCATGACATGTTGTGTACATTTTTTGTGACATTGATCATGCTATGCCCCTTTTGGACAATGTACGCCTCTTCCAGAATTGCAGGACACTAACAGCTCGTCTGATGAGCGTAAGTTTTTTGTTTTGTCCATGTAAAACCTATTGTGCAGGATGGTGGAATATTGTGTGGTGTGGGGGTTAGACCTCACCATGCAATACAATCATGAAACCCTAAAGATGGTCCTTGGATTCACACTAGTAAATCCTTAGCTCAGTCCTGGTAGTATGGCAAAGAGCTGTCAGGCTTTACTAGAGGAGCATGTGTTAAGCCTTTCAGAGTACCAACATGGACAATAAGTAATTGACACGATTCAAGAGAAATTCAGACACCAATTTATAAAAATAGAGGGTATTATTATTTCAACTTAGATATCGCAAACTTGGTTGCATCTGAAAACCTCAGCAAACCATGAGGAAGTAACAAGTGCCACATTTGTAAGGTTTGCGGCACGGCTGGTGTAGACCATCTATTATTGCTTGTATCAAAATTTAGGGCACAATCGAAGTACTGCCATGTGTATGGAGTTTGTTAGATGTCCGAAGTAGGCCGGCTGGATCTGTCTGCCTCTTTACAACCCTGTAACCAAAGTTTGCCACATCTACGGTTGCAGGTCTTTGTACTCCAATCTTCCGCTACTTGCTCACAGGTTGCTGAGGTTTCCCATGCAACTAAGACTGATACATCTATGGTTGTGGGACCCTGTACCCCAATCCTCTGCTACTTGCTCACAGTTTGCTGAAGTTATCCCACGCAACTAAGACTGACACATCTATGGTTGAGGGTATTGGTACCCCAATCCTCTGGTGTCTCCTGATCTTATCTTTGTCCTGATGATGACCCTGTTCTAAGTAATTGTGCCAAGGGGTTGAAACTTCGACAGTAATATATGTGGGCTGATTTTAAATTCTGATTGAGGTTTTTGACACTCATAGAATGGGTGCCATGTATAGCAACATAATATCCCAATCAGTCACAAGTACATATATTTGTGTTTAGCACATGCACTTTTGTATCACATTATTCACTTTTCACTGCGCTGTCACCTTGTAGGAGCACCTTGTTTTTCGACTAATGCAAATAATGTGTCATATTGTCATGAACCGTCTCTGCACTGTTTGAATGTGATTGGTAAAAATAAATGTATTTATTGCATAACTAAGAAAACTTACAAGACAACACTACAGCTGTGGAAGTTTGAAGCTACACTTCCCCCATAGGGACTATCTTTTTGATAATAATTGTCCGGCCCAGGTTCCTGAGTCACTGAACCAAGATCACACCAGAAAGTCCTGGAGAACAGAACGGCCAAAGAAGCCGTCTCTCCGGACTTGGCTGTCCAGACAGTAGTGTTTCGTAAACGTGTGCAGTGATGCCCACGTAGCTGCCTGACAGATGTCATTTAGAGGAACTCCTCTTCCCAAGGCAGTAGTGGCTGCCGTCGCCCTGGTGGAGTGAGCGCGTAGCCCTACTGGAGGCTCTTTTTTAGCCAGAGAGTAACAAGCTTTAATACACAACACGACCCATCGTTAAATGGTGCGTTTGTGTACGGTCCGACCCTTCTTTGCGCCCACATAGCCAACAAAAAGTTGATCATCCACCCGGAACTGTTTGGTGCGATCCAGATAGAAGGAGAGCGCACGTTTTGGGTCCAGACGGTGGAGCCTCTCTTCCTCCTTCGAAGGATGAGGAGGCGGAAAGAAGGTGGGCAAGGTAATGGTCTGCCCAATGTGGAAGGCAGTGACCACCTTAGGAAGGAAGGATGGAAGGGTTCGGAGAACCACCTTATCCGGATGAACAGATAGGAAAGGAGGTTTTGAAGAAAGGGCCTGGAGCTCGCTCACCCTTCTAGCAGAAGTGATGGCTACCAGGAAAGCAGTCTTAAGAGTTAAGAGCCGTAAGGGACAGCTATGAAGCGGCTCAAAGGGAGCGCACATTAGAAAAGGTTAGCACAAGATTCAAGTCCCACTGAGGCATAACGAAGGGGATTGGAGGAAAAAAATGTGTTAAGCCTTTTAAGAAAGAGTTAACTACGGGGGACTTGAAAATAGAAGGCTGATCTGGCAGCCGAAGGAAAGCAGAGATGGCCGACAGATAGCCCTTGACAGTGCCCAGAGCAGAGCCCTGCTGGGCTAAAGAAAGAAGGAACAAGAGTACTTCAGAAAGAGGGGCAGAAAGGGGATCCACAGCCTTTGCTGTGCACCATGCCACAAATTTGCTCCACCGGCAGGCTTAAACCGTCTTAGTGGCGGGACGCCTGGCTGCCAAGATTACGTCACAGACTTCGGGAGGCAGGTCGAAAGACGTCAACTGCTGCCGCTCAATCTCCACGCAAGGAGGTGGAGAATGGACAGGTTCGGGTGGAGGACCGTCCCCTGCTGCTGCGACAGAAGATCCTCCCGAAGAGGCAATCTGATCGGAGGATCGATGGCCATGTTGAGCAGCTCGGGATACCAGACTCTTCGTGCCCAATCCGGAGCTACAAGAATGACTTGGGCCCGGTCGCGCTTGATCCTCTTCAGCACTCTGGGCAGAAGTGGTATAGGCGGAAAGGCGTACAACAGACCGCAACTCCACTCGCGACGAAAGGCGTCGCCTAGCGAGTGCCGCCTTGGAAATTCCAACGCGCAGAATTGCTGACATTGCGCGTTCTCTTCGGTGGTGAATAGATCTAATCAAGGCTCTTCCCACTGTTGAAAGAGACCTTGCACCACCTCCGAGTGAAGATGCCATTCGTGATCCATCATGCACCTGCGGCTGAGTTCGTCCGCCCTGGCGTTCAGGGAACCTGCCAGGTGTTGAACCACCAGGATATGCCCTGATGTTCCAGCCATGTCCAGAGGTGGAGGGCCTCTTGACATAGGGTCCACGACCCCACCCCGCCCTGTTTGTTGCAGTACCACATGGCGGTGGTGTTGTCCATGAACACCTGCACTACTCTTCCCCGGACAGAGGGAAGGAATGCCTTGAGTGCAAGATGAATCGCCCGGAGCTCCAGGAGGTTGATGTGGAGCCTGGACTCCGCCGGAGACTAGAGGCCTCTGATCTCCGCCTCTCCCATGTGGCCGCCCCATCCCAGAAGGGACGCGTCCGTCACCACAGTGTGGTCTGGTTGGGGAAGGGAGAGGGATCTGCCATTGACCCAATCCTGGTTCGTGAGCCACCACTGCAGTTGACGTGCAGTGCCCTCCGAGATCTGGACACAATCGGACAGATTCCCCTGATGCTGCGCCCACTGGAACTTCAGGTCCCACTGCAGAGCCTGCATATGCCACCTGGCATGATCGACCAGCAGGATGCAGGATGCAGGAGGCCAGGAGGCCCAGCAGCCTCAGAGTCACTCTGACCAAAACCCGGGATAGAGGCTGAAAGATCGGAATCATAGCCTGAATATCCCGGACTCGCTGCTCGGGAGGATAGACCCGAAACCGCGTCGTGTCCAGAACCGCTCCGATGAAGAGGAGCTTCTGAGAGGGAATCAGGTGTGACTTCGGCACATTGATGGAAAACCCCAGCGAATGCAGTAGGTCGGCCGTAGTCTGGAGGTGGGAGACGACTGCCTGGGGCGAGCCCGCCTTCAACAGCCAGTCGTTGAGATAGGGGAAGACTGAAACCCCTGATCTGCGCAGATGAGCTGCGACCACCGCCATCACTTTCGTGAACACCTGAGGGGCGCTGGTAAGGCCAAAGGGGAGCACGGTAAATTGAAAATGCTTGTGACCTACCGTGAACCGTAGGTAACGGCGGTGGGCCGGCAGGACGGGGATGTGAAAATAAGCGTCCTGCAAGTCTAACGCTACCAACCAGTCTTGCGGGTCGAGGGCAGACAAGACCTGAGCAAGCGTCAACATCTTGAACTTCTCCTTCCGGAGGAAGCGGTTGACGTCCCTGAGATCCAAGATAGGACGCAGGCCCTTGTCCTTCTTGGGAACCAGAAAGTAGTGGGAGTAACAACCACGACCTACTTCTGGGATAGGGACGCGCTCGATGGCTCCCTTGGCCAAGAGAGCCATAACTTCCTGCTGGAGAAGGGCCAAATGATCCTCCGACAGGGCGGGTGGAGAACCCCAAGGACTTGGCCGTAGCCCGTGAGTCCTTGAAACGCTCTAGAGCGTTGTCTGCTTTGTCGCCAAAAAGGCGACGGCCATCAAGGGGCATGTCCATCAAGGTGTTCTGGACATCCCCTGAAAAGCCAGTCGACCTCATCCAGGCGTAGCGACGAAGCGCTACCTACGTTGAAATGGTCCTGCCCAGAGAGTCGGCGGTGTCCAGCCCACAACGTATGGCAAACTTTGCTGCATCTCTCCCAGCGGCCACAGCCTGGGAGAGCACTGCCCGGGCCTCCTCCGGACACTGCGGCAGCACCTGCGCCACCGTATCCCACACGGAGTGGGAATAACGGCCCAAGAGACATGTGGTGTTTACCGACCGCAGTCCTAAGCTGGCAGAAGAGAAAATCTTCTTCCCAAGGTGGTCCAGCTTCTTGGATTCCCTTTCCGGGGGAGCGGTAGGGAATGCGCTTTTGGAAGTGGAGGCTTGGACAACCAAGCTCTCCGGGGTGGGGTGTTGGGAGAGGAAAGTGGGGTCGCGGTGGCGTCGGGCAATCATCCTGTCCACGGGAGCCCCCGTGTTGGGCCTGGACCAGGTGCCCAAAAGGACATCGGTGAGGGCCTCATTGAACGGCAGCAAGGGCTCCGAAGAGCTCGCAGCCGGCTGAAGCACCTCTGTCAGGAGGTTAGTCCTGACCGCCACTGTAGGAAGCTCAAGGTTGAGAGCCTCGGCAGCCCTACGCAACACCACTGCGTATGACGCTCCCTCCTCCGTAGCCACGGTAGGAGGAGACAACATGCCAAGGTCAGGGGAGGTGTCCAAACCACTGGCATCCCCCAGTTCCTCTCTCCAGTCCTGTTCACTTTCCAACTGATCAGTTAAAGGGTCACCTGACCCCTCCCAGTCCTCCTCATCATCCTCTGGTTGCCACTGTGGTTGAAAAGGGACCCCAGGAGTGAACAGGGGCATGAAAACCCCACCCGGCGCCGGATCCGGACGACACCGGTCCGGCTCCGTGTCCACGTCAGGATGGAGGCCGGGGTCGACGCCGACCGGGGGGCCAACTGGAGTCGGACGCGGTAGTGGTGCAGTCGTAAGCGGCGCCGGTGGAGGCGTAACGAGGTCAACCGGCGCTGATCCGGATCCAGGCCTGGATCCAAGGGGGGCCTGCGGCGCCGGGGACGGAGCCGCCGGCAGCGAACACCTAGGCCCCCCAACTGAGTCCGCGGGGCCCGAAGGCGCGCCAGCGGGGTCAGTTCGCCCAAAGATGGCATGCATCGCCTCGTAGAACGTACGAAGCTGGGCGGGAGTTGCTCTGGGTCCCGGAAAGGGAGGGAAACTCGGAGTTGGCTCTGCAGGCTCCGCACGCGGAGCCGAGGGAGGGGCACCACCCGCGTGCCTCGTCGGATCGGCCGACCGACGAGGAGAAGTCGAAGAGCGACGATGCTTCTTCGACTTCTTCTTGTGCTTCAACTTATCCGACCCCGAGTGCGAAGACTTCGATGATTTCGATCCTGAATGGTGGTGGCTCCGCGACCGGTCCCCCGACCTCCCTCTCGACCAGGACCTCGAACGGCGCGGAACCGACTGCCGATGTTCAAGCAGTTTTCGGGACCGCTCCCGCAAAGCCTTCGGCGCCATCGACCGGCAGCGGAGCACGACTTGGGGTCGTGGTCGCGCTCCAGGCAAAAAAGACACACGCGGTGCGGATCCGTCACCGACATCAGTCGGCTACAGGAACTGCAAGCCTTGAAGCCGGGCATCCCTCGTGCACCTTTTCGGAGTCGGAGACTCGAAGAAAGAAGTCGACAAAAGTCGAGAAAAAGTTAGTCAAAAAATGACTGAGGTACCGCTCTTCCCGGATCTGCGCTGGCTGGCGCGGAAAAAGAAAAAACTGACGTCAGCGCGCGAGGGCGGCGTCTAAGTATCTGCCGCGACGTCATCCCGGCGACCACGACGACGGACACGGAGTCGACCGATGCCACCTTCAGACGCGCAGAGGTACTGCTGACGAAAAAACTTTCCGGATCCAGTCTGACGCCTGGGGGTAATTCTAAGGTAAGGAATCTATAACTAACGTGTTTCTTTCAGATATCCCATTTATCCTCAGAAAGCAAAAAAACCTGCGGCATGTTTTGGTAAGGATCTACAATTAGTAAGGCAAGCGGAGAAGGTAGTACCCATTTGAACAACCTGTTGACTCACATTCATACAAGAAGAGTTATCATTAACACAAAACTGATTTAGGTCAGAAGAGTCAAAAGAGAATGTGATCAAAGGACACTTATCCGTAGGGCAATTGCCAGAGTCTACACAGAAATTAAATTTAAAGCCACACAGTGAATTTTGAAAATGAAGCAGGTCTTCCTTGGAGTATACTTGTACAGAGGAACTCAGGCAAGGCCCACAGGCAGCATTGCTGGCGCTGGACGCAGACAGGCTTTAGCTCGCCGGCAAAGCATCTGTGGCATACCCAGGTGTGAATGCCATAAAAGAAAGCCCAATTCCAACCACTAGAGCACGTCTGAACCAAAATGGCGCCTCTTTGGTGGAATTGGCAAGGGAGAAAAAAACAGGAAATGCCCTCACAGTTAAAAATATAACTTTAAAAGTATTAATAGTAGCCCTCCACAACCCCTTATGCCACAATTGCAAGTATAAAAATGTTAAAATAGGCAAAGCAAGAGAAACCAATTACTGGCACATGAAGCCACTTTAAAACTGTTAGAAGTTCTACATTTCAACACCAGTTGTTATCCAAGTAATATGGAAGAGGTTCATTAGCCAGAGGACAATGCTGACGGTGCTCCATGATAATAGTCTTTAGGCTTCACAGAACCCAGGGGATATAAAGTGGGGTTTGTTCTTCAAAAGTGCTACTCCAGGGGACATTGGAGTGGCAGGGGGGACTGCTCGTAAGAGGCAAGCTCGCTTCCGATTGTCCTGGGTGCATGGTTAGGAATCACCGTTCTTTCTAGAGGGTCTGCCATAGCCAAGACTTTGTCCTCTGTTGGTTGCATAGCCCTGGTCATATCGACCTTGCCTGGAGGGGTAATGGTATCATCCTTGGCCCCCATTCCAGAATGCCAATAATCGTCTTGAAACATGGAAAACAGTTAAGCCAGGACACCTCTACTGCAAAGCTGCACGGAGTAATGTTAGTTTCCATGTCCATTTTATATTTTGCAGGGCATCGCCCACATGTTTTCAGAAATGTGTTTGCCCACCAAAAGGCATGCCCAATATCTTGGATTGGCCCTCTGGGTGAAAAGTTGTGGAGCGTAGCCATCCTTGCATTCTCAGGAATGCTTCTCCTGCCAGTGGACAGAAGCCTGCTTTAGACATGTCTAAGGCTGCATCTATGATGGCCGCTGATGCATTTGTCTCCTCCTTAACTATGGCCTAGGATGCCTCTCTTCAGTCTTCTGGGATCAAAGTTATCAGAAGCAAGATGATATTGCACATCTGTCAGACAGAACAACCAAGGACGCCTATGGCATTTGCAGCTTTTATTGAAGTTACCACTACAGAACTAACCCTGCAGCCCTGGTTATCTATTCTTCCCTGTCAGGTTGTGCTGAAGCTGTGTGACAGGATTTGTTTCTGCCTCAATGGTGAAATCCGCCTTAGAATAGACTGTTAAACAGGCTTTAGCCGAATCCAGGGCTCTTTACTTCCTCTCCAAACGGAGCACCACTGCCACACCGTCGCTGGTGCCTTCAATAAGTTAAGGCCTTCTGACCACACAGAGTCTAAGATGGAAACTGATTTCTTTGCCTTACCAGTTTGCTCCTTAATGTTATACAGAAAGCATTGCTGGTCTACTGAGGTAATGGGGAGATTGATTTATTTGGCTGCTCTTTCCAAAGGCGATTGTAAGGGGGGCTATGTCATCTGGAATGGGCGTCAGGCTGTGTCAGTAACTTTTCTTTCTTTTGCAGCTCACCCTGTTCCTTCATTTCTGATAACCAGCTGGAATCTGATTAGTCTTGTTCACCCATGTCCCTAGGTGTTGATGGAAAAGAGGTGTGGAGCCTATGTAGGCATTGGAGGAGTGAGTAGGAGGTGTCTCTAACATTGGGGAGGTAAAGGTGGAACAGGTACCCATGGAAGAAGTGGATGCATGGGCGCCCCAGGTGGAAGGCCAACTTGTGGGCGTTCAACATGCTGGTGAGGAACTAGTCTTTGGAAAGTGTCAACTATTTGTTGCAGCATTGGCATGAATGCAACAGGTACTTGCAACAGCTCAGGCTCCTTGTAGTGGTGCTGAGGGCCTTAAGATGGCAGAGGATTTTCAGACACAAAGGTCTGATGTTGGCAGGTATATTCTTGATATTTTTCCTCTTCTTCATGAGCTTCCTCCTCAAATTCAAGCACATAGTGCAAATGCAGTTGAGCAGGAATGTACACAGCTTCCGAGGCATTTTCTTAGTTGCTAATGTCAGCCTCACTTTCTGACTCTAAAATCTGAGGAGGCAGCTGTGCAGACACTTTTAATGCAGAATGATAAAACATCACTGGAAATAGAATTTCTGTCATCAACGAGGTCGTCATCAATGGGGTTATCAACAAGGTGGTAGTCAACGTTTAGGAGATGGTTGATGGTATTGCCATTAACGGTAAAAGAATGCGTGCTGTATATGGGACCGCTATTGATGGGCTCATTATCAACAGTGTCATCTTTGATAGTGGATGATAAATATCCAACGCAAAGCTGTCAATAGTGTTGTTGTAATTGACAGTGGCACTGGAGTTGATGGTGCTGCTGTGGCTGACTAGGTTCTCTTTGCTGCCTTTGATACAATGTATACCATAGGCTTTAATGGAGAAGTGGTAGCCAAAGAGATGGTTGATGACAATGAAAGTTTCTTTATTAACAAGGTGGACTTTGTCGTCAACAGTGAGGCTGGCAGGACCGATGGCTTCAATGGAGTTCATCATCATCATAATCCTTTGTTTCATTTTGAATAAAATCATAAAAGAGCAAGCACAATACATAACTACAATAAAAACAGCTTAAGACATTAAAGCTCTAAAGTACATATAAAAATTGCCAGAAAAAAGTGCATGCAATTAGAGCAAACAACGCAAGAAGTCGATCTGAAAAGAAAAGCATGGTGTATGCCACACACTATGGGCCTCATTACAATGTCAGTCGGAAAGGCTCCGAACGGCATTCGGATTTTCCCAATCCGAGTCGGAACCCATGTTTCCGATCGACTCGGAAACATTTCTGACTCACCGATTACGATGGTAGGTAACCATTTAGTCTGTCCGACTCGGTTCCGACCAGCATTCAGAGACTCTGAGTCGGTCAGAGCCGAATCGTACAGGTCTACGGACCGCGTTTCCGACCGATTACGATGTCGGAATCCGACAGTCGTTCCGAATTGGTCTGTCTGACACAAAACGGCTGTCGGAAACTGACTTTGGGGACCCGTAGCAGGCCCCCCTTCACCCGGAGGCCTCCGGTTGGTGCCCGTGGGGGTACTCATGGGACCCCGCTTTACAACCATGCACAGTGTGGAGGTACCATGGGGTGCCAGCCACAGGGTGCAAGGTTTTCCGCAACCACCCCGTTTTTCAATGGGAGCCTGTGTCGTCGGTCGGAACACAGGCTCCCATTGAAGTCAATGGGAGTCCGACCGAATAGTGTTCGGAAACATCGTAATCGGTTGGTCTGACTGCCCGAACCCGAGTCGGTCGGAAATGATTCCGACAAGGAGTCAGGTGGAATGCTTTCCAACCGACATCGTAATGAGGCCCTATATATGTTGTTGAGGCAGTTTCAATTCTGAAAATAAGATATCCTCAGGTAAACACCCTACTAGAAATCAAAAACCTCATAGGGTCTGCTATGTTCTGAGAAGTAATGAGGCTTAGGTATCTTAAAAAGCACAACTATGCCATTAGCCTCCACAGCCTAGCAATTAAATGCCTAGAAGGTCAATCCTCCATAGACTTGGGCCTCCTCACTGCTGCTGTCAAATAGGAACTCACCCCATAACAGATGTCAGCGCTGTATAAAAGCTGCAAATATGACAGTGCAACGCTGCATTTTTTAAATGCTAAACACTACAAAAAAACATATAATGCAATAATTAATCTAACGAGGTCTTATCACATGGGCAAACCATTGTGGTGCGGCAGAAAGCACTCTGACCTTCTGAAAAGCAGAGGAGATGCCAGAATGTAACAGCTGTAACATGAAGCAAAAGTGACCTTCCCACCGTGTCAGAGCTACATTTAAATAAAGTGTAGATTCGCCTCATCCTGACAAAAAAATGTAGTCCCTAATGGAACTTTTAGTCGATCCCATAGGATAGATTCTGGATCTTACTAAATTCGCCAAACTTGAACTTTACAAGCTACTTATCTGCCTCAGAGAAAGATGACCATAGGTCAAATGTACTGGCCAGTTCTAACTCTTTAAAAGTGCGTTGTACATAACCTATCTAGGAAATCTTCAAACCCTTCTCAGGTGTAAGACAGTCCTTTATAATGTTCCTGTTCAGGATTGCCTCCTTATTAGTCCAACTCATCACCCATAACAACCAAGGAGCCAGCTTCACCAGCCTTAATTCTGAATAGATAACATAATATGAGCCGGTAGCGGGGAGACAAAAAAAAACGCCTGCATATGCAGTTTTCTTTCGCCTGACGTGGGAGAACATTAGAATGCCCCCAGATCCTTGCTCCATACTCAGATGCAGGGACACACTGTGATTTGTAAAAAGTGAGCGGGGGGAAAGTGTGTTCCTGCTCACAGACTGTGGTAGGTTTAATATTGCTCCTGCTGACTTAATTAGCTAAAGTGAATGGCTCAGACAATTCTCTAGATGGACCAAAACGAACTTTGGCAGCTAAATCTTCGTGCAGGTTGTAAAGGAAATTCACCAGAGCCACGTCAACGCCCAGTTCTAATAACAGTAGCCATAACTTTGTACGATTAACACAATCAAAAGCTGTTGAAAGGTCCTAAAAGGCCAGGTACAGTGGGCAGTGCTTTGCAATGGTGTACTTGTGTAGGCTCAAGCACTGTTCCACTGTATCCAGCCCTGGGCGAAAACCATACTGACAATGGTTTAAAATCTTATGTTGAATCTCCCATAGTTTTAGATGGGAAAAACACTCTGCCCAAGATCTTAACTGAACTGTCAATAAAGGATATTGGTCAATAACATTTAGGAGCAGTTTGATCGCCTTTTTAAAAATGCGAACGATGAGTGAGAGGGCCCAAGAACTGAGGATATTAATACACAGCGTATTATTAAAAACGTTTGTAAGGAAAGGTACCCACAGATCAATATTATATATATATGTTCCATGGTGACACCATCCTGCCCTGGGGCTTTCCCTCTTAGGCTTTGCCTAATAGCCTTCTCCACATCCATTAAGGTAACAGACATTCTCGGTGATCCTTCTAATTTATTCAGTAAAATCTTTAATAGGTTCCCCATATCTGTGGGCCGATAAATAGATTTAAAGTGGGTAACCCAATCGGCGCCAAATTGATTTGTTTCTTTGGAATTTTTTGGGGAGGTTGATCTGCTCCCTTTTTGAAAGCACTCTGACCTTCTGAAAAGCAGAGGAGATGCCAGAATGTAACAGCTGTAACATGAAGCAAAAGTGACCTTCCCACCGTGTCAGAGCTAAATTTAAATAAAGTGTAGATTCGCCTCATCCTGACAAAAAAATGTGGTCCCTAATGGAACTTTTAGTCGATCCCATAGGATAGATTCTGGATCTTACTAAATTCGCCAAACTTGAACTTTACAAGCTACTTATCTGCCTCAGAGAAAGATGACTATAGGTCAAATGTACTGGCCAGTTCTAACTCTTTAAAAGTGCGTTGTACATAACCTAGCTAGGAAATCTTCAAACCCTTCTCAGGTGTAAGACAGTCCTTTATAATGTTCCTGTTCAGGATTGCCTCCTTATTAGTCCAACTCATCACCCATAACAACCAAGGAGCCAGCTTCACCAGCCTTAATTCTGAATAGATAACATAATATGAGCTGGTAGCGGGGAGACAAAAAAAACGCCTGCATATGCAGTTTTCTTTCGACTGACGTGGGAGAACATTAGAATGCCCCCAGATCCTGGCTCCATACTCAGATGCAGGGACACACTGTGATTTGTAAAAAGTGAGCGGGGGAAAGTGTGTTCCTGCTCACAGACTGTGGTAGGTTTAATATTGCTCCTGCTGACTTAATTAGCTAAAGTGAATGGCTCAGACAATTCTCTAGATGGACCAAAACGAACTTTGGCAGCTAAATCTTCGTGCAGGTTGTAAAGGAAATTCACCAGAGCCACGTCAACGCCCAGTTCTAATAACAGTAGCCATAACTTTGTACGATTAACACAATCAAAAGCTGTTGAAAGGTCCTAAAAGGCCAGGTACAGTGGGCAGTGCTTTGCAATGGTGTACTTGTGTAGGCTCAAGCACTGTTCCACTGTATCCAGCCCTGGGCGAAAACCATACTGACAATGGTTTAAAATCTTATGTTGAATCTCCCATAGTTTTAGATGGGAAAAACACTCTGCCCAAGATCTTAACTGAACTGTCAATAAAGGATATTGGTCAATAACATTTAGGAGCAGTTTGATCGCCTTTTTTTAAAAATGCGAACGATGAGTGAGAGGGCCCAAGAACTGAGGATATTAATACACAGCGTATTATTAAAAACGTTTGTAAGGAAAGGTACCCACAGATCAATATTATATATATATGTTCCATGGTGACACCATCCTGCCCTGGGGCTTTCCCCAAACTGTCTTGCATCGTTTCCTCTAGATCTTTGTTTCCCAGCTCTTCATTTTTAAGTGAGTCTGCCCAGCTTTTGTTATTTTTCCTGTGAGAACCTACACTCATACCCCATTGATGGTTGGAAGGAATGCCTTCAGTGCCAATCAAATCACTGGTAACTCCAACAAATTCATGTGGAGAGAAACTTAAGGCAAAGTCCTCTGATCTTCACCTCTCCCACATGACCTCCCCAGCTCAGTAACTATGCTTACATCATGATCACTAGTTCTGGGTGGGATAGGGAGAGTGGTCTGTCATCGGTGCTGTTAAACAGCCATTACTGCAGGCCTTTCACAATCTCTGATGATACCTGGATGGAATCTGAAAGATTTCTTTGGTGCTGAACCCACTGAGACTTCGAATCCCACTACAGAGTCCCTATGTGCCAACTGGTGTGGTCCAGAGGCAGGATGAAGGAGGTCAAGAGGCCCAGAAGCCTCAGACCTCACTGAGGCACAGACTGCAGGTTGAAACAGCTGAAACACAACTCAAATGTCCTGAACTCGTTGAGGGGGGAGGAATGGCTCAGAAAAGCACCATATCCAGGATGGCTCTGATGAAGGGGAGCCCTGTAAAGGAGCCAGGTGTGACTTCAGCACATTGATGGAAAAACCCAACAATGTCAACAGGTCGTCTGTTTTCTGGAGATGTCTGCGACGTTTGAGGCAAACACCTGAGATGCACTGGTTAGGCCAAAAGGGAGCACAGAACACTGAAAGTGCTCTTGACCCACTAGAAACCACAGGTAAAGGCATGGGACTGCAAGACGGGAATATGGAAATACGTATCCCGGAAATCCAACACTACCATCCAGACTCCTGGATCCAGGGCAGACAGAACTTGGGCCGGGGTGAGCATCTTCAACCCATCTTTCTATAGGAAAAAGTTGAGAGGGAGAAGAATGGGATGAAGGTCTCTATCCTTCTTCGGTATCAGAAAATAACAGGTGTAACAACCAGCACCTTCACTATTGCTTTCTTGGTTATGAGGGCTAGAACATCCCCTTAGAGTACAGACAAGTGGTCCTCCCGGGGGGAACATCCTTAACAACGACTCCGGAACAACGAGTTCCGGAGTCACGCCAGCCTAACAACGACTTGCAGGAACAACGACTTAGCCTGAACCACGCATGTGCGTGGTTCAGGCTAAGACGGTCTAGTGTTCCAGATGGAATCCCGAGGAGCGTCGGAGGAACCGGAGAGGTAAGAGGGGGTTCGGGGTATATTTAAAGGGTAGGGGATTCGTGGTAGTTTTTAGGGGTGGGGGGCTTCGTATAATTTTTAAGGGGTTGGGGGAGATCGTGATCGTTTTTAGGGGTGGGAGGGGTTTGTGTTAGTTAAAAGGGGCGGGAGGGGTTTGAGTTCGTTTTAAGGGGGTGGGGGGCTCGTATTAGTTTTTAGGGGTTGGGGGTTTCGTGATCGGTTTTAGGGGGTAGGAGGGGTTTGTGTAAGTTTTAAGGGTGTGAGAGGGGTAGGAGTTAGTTTTCAGGGGGTGGGAGGGGTTAGTGTTAGTTAATAGGAGGTAGGGGGTTCATCTAAGTTTTGTGGGAGGTGGGGGGGTACGGGGTAGATTTTAGGAGTGGTAGGGGATTTGGAATAGAATTAAGGGAGGGTTTTACCATGCATTCCTTTATCACGAAAATTCGTGGTAAATGAATGTGTGGTAAAAGAAATCGTTGTTGAGACGCGGTCGTGGTACAGACCGCGTGGTTTAGGGAGTCGTTGTTGAGGAACTCGTTGTTCCAACATACAACCCCTCCCGGAGATGTTGTGGTGGCATTTCTGGAGGGTAGGAAATGAAGAGTAGGGAGTAACCATATTCCATAATCTGGAGCACCCATTAATCTCAGGTGATGCTCCTCCATACCAGGAGGGAATCCGACCTCCTGCAGATTGATCGTATATTGTCAAGGTTAACTTATAGTGGTTTTGTGGTGGCTGCAGAAGAGGGGACTGAGGCTTGAATAGAACGTTGTCTCTGGGAACCAGAACACTGTCTACCACCTTCCAGACCTCGTCCCTTAAAGGACTGAGAGGCTTGCTGTTGCTGAGACGAATACAGTCTTTGTCTCTGCAGAGACCCCTTCCAAAACCTCAAAAAGGGCATTGCTGTTGGGGAAGCTGCCTAGTTGGTGGGCAGTAACTTTACTCTCTTTGAATCTTTCTTGGGCAGAATCCACTTTTGTTCCAAACAGCTTAGGACGGTCAAAAGCAAGTCCAAAAGTGACTGTTAGACATTGGTGGAGAACCCTGTGGACCAAATCTAGGAGTAGCACCTATTTACCCCACTGGTTCCAATTGCTCTACCAAGCGAGACAGCAATTTTAAACCTGAATTTATTCAACATTTTGCAGCATCCTGTCCATCTAAATTCAAATGGTTTAATATTTGGCATTGTGCGCCCACATCATCAACGGCTTCCAGCGTATCCAGGGAGGAGGACGTTTTTTGGTTGAGTCCTCACTCCCAGGAGGGTTCAGGAGGGCAGAGAGACACCAGGGAAAAGGAAAGAGTGTTTCGTTCTCCTGTGTGTCTCTCTAAAGTGCATCCCTGCTGCGGGATACCGGGTGGGACCGCAATCGTACAGCAGAAATGCACCACTGGACACCAGAGATGTCTTTTTTTGGTGGGGAGAGCAGCCTGGGAAAGGGTCACACTCTATTTGAAAATTATTGTGTGTTGGCTGTTTCCCACCTTCCTGGGGGCAGATTGGCCATTTTTTAGGCCGATCTGCCCACCGGGGTGGTAGAAAGCCACAAGACACAAGGGATTTGTTTTATTTGTGCATAATTTAATGTGTACGTGGAGCGACCCCTTGGGCAAGGCTAACTCCCCTTCAAGGGTACAATTATGTATTGTTTCCGCCTCCCCCCGGGGGCAGATCGGCCATATTTTAGGCCAATCTGCCTGCCAAGGAGGAGATAACCCAGTAGACACCAGGAAAATAAATAATTATTTTCATGGGAAGCAATCCCTTGGGCAAGGACAGGAACGGATCAAACAAAGGTCAATGGGAGTCCTTGCAAAGGAACACTCATTGACCTTGGTTTGATCTGTTCCTGTTGTGGGCACTAGGCCCAGCCACACAAGTGGGGCAGCGTTTTTATCGGGATAAGTGGGGAAACGATGGATGGTAGGAATTTTGTGGATTGCTGGAAGTTTACTTCACAGGAATGCAGGGCATTGTGGGAAAACACTTTGTGGGACCCACGCAAGGTACACCACCCTGGACTCCCCTGGGTGTCTACTTTTCCCTGGCGGTTGTCGATCCTCTTCTTTTTAGTCAAAGTTTTAAGTTTGCAAAGGCTTCTGGGTAGGAAAACCTGGTGGGGGAGCCACACAAGTCACCCCACCCTAAATTCCCCTAGGTGTCTAGTTTTTAAAAATGTGCAGGTTTGCTAGGTTTCCTTAGGTGCAGGCAGAGCTGGGACCCGAAATCCAGAGCTAGCCACATTTTTTTTTAAAAAGGGTCAGTTTTCAGTGTAAAACTGTGATGTGTCCATGTTGTGTTTTGGGGCCTTCCTGTCCTGGTCACTAGCCCTACTCACATAAGTGAGGTACCATTCTTATCGGGAGACTTGGGTAAATGCTGGCTGGTAGGACATTTGTGGCTCACCACAGATTCCAGAAGTTTTCCTCACAGAAATGTGAGGAAAATGTGTGCTTTTAGTCACACTTTGCAGTCTACCAAGGCGTATGGGTAGTGAAACATAGTGAGAGCCACACAAGGCACCCCACCCCAGATTTCCCTAGGTGTCTAGTTTTAAAAGATGTGAAGGTTTGCTAGGTTTCCCTAGATGCCAGCTGCATTAGGGCCCAAAATCCACAGTTAGGTACATTGCAAAAAAGAGTCAGTTTTCAGTGGAAAAATGTGATGTGCCCATGTTGCGTTTTTGGGCCTTTCCTGTTGCCGGCACTAGCCCAACTCACACAAGTGAGGTGCTATTTATTGTTTTTGGGAGACTTGGGGCAATGCTGAGTCATAGGAAATTTGTGGCTCCCCACAGATTCCAGTAGTTTTCCTCACAGAAATGTGAGGGAAACATGTGCTTTTAGTCAAACTCTGTGGTTTGCAAGGTTTCTGGGTAGGGAATCGTGATGGGAGCCACACAAGTCACCCCACCCTAAATTCCCCTAGGAGTCTAGTTTTCAAAAATGAACAAGATCGCTAGGTTTCACTAGGTGCTGGCAACCTAGGGCTCAAAATCCACAGCTAGCCACAGTGCAACAAAAGGGTCAGTTTTCAAAGGAAAAATGTGACTAGTCCATGTTGTGTTTTTGTGGCCTTTCTTGTAGAGGGCACTAGCCCTACCCACACATGTGAGGTACTATTTTTATCAGGAGACTTGGGGGGAATGCTGTAAGGTAGAAAATTGGTGGCTACCCACAGATTCCAGAAGTTTACCTCAAAGAAATGTGAGAATAATGTGTGTTTTTAGTCAAATGTTGAGGTTTGCAAGGACTTCTGGATAGGAAAAACGGGTGGGAGCCACACAAGTACCCCACCCTGGATTCCTCTAGGTCAGTGTTTCCTAAACTGTGTGCTGACTTTTTGTGGGTTGCCAAACTCAAAGTAATAAATAAAGAGGCCTTTAAATTCTGCAATTACCTTGACACATTTGCTGCACTTCAATGGCAGAGGTCAAATGTCAGGCTATGTCTTCTGCTGCTTATTTTTTTTTAGACGAAGGCTGGTGTTTACAAACTGCTCTCACTTTGCAGTCAGAGAAACAAAAGTAAAGTGAATTATGTGACAATCACTATAGGATACATGAAGTGTGAAAGGAAAGAAAGACTGTAGGATGTCATTTTTTTGGTAACAAACAGGGAAGAGGATGCAGCCTAACGGCTAGGACGGTCGACCTTGAAGCTGGGGAACCGGGTTCGAGTCTCGGCAACGACGCTCAACATCCTGTGATATTAGGCAAATCACTTAATCTCCCCGTGCCTAACAAAAATGAATGTGTCCATCTATAACGAAACTGGTGCTCAAGTAAAGTGCTCTGATACCTGATATCTTCAGGTCTAGTTTGCGCTATATAAAAATTTAAAACTAAAAAACCACAACACAATGTAAATACCTGTAAATGAACTGTACACATTGAGCAGTTAGCAAATCGAAAATTAAGCATATTTTTTGTAATTCTGAAGTGTGATGGAAACAAAGAATTTAATAGGATAAGAACAAATCAAGACACTTTACTAGGTGATACAAAATTAATAAATATCCACTGAAATCCATTTTCCAATTTGTGTGCAATATAGTTATGGCAGTAAAATTATATGTCTGTGCAAATTTAGTGGCCATTTTGTTGGAAAATGGGCTGTCTGTAAATGCAATGTGCTACTACACGATGCGTTAGTTACATTAAAAAATGGCTCTCCTCATGTCCATTAAAGCTGGGTAGGTCCAGTGCTTAATTAAAACCGGTAGTTTCCAGTGCTTGAAACAGTCTGCCACATGGTGGCGCTGTCTGCCAAATTTGGGTATGAGCACAAAACAGCTGTTTATTAATTTAATATCCATTAACAATCACTAATAGGTGCCACCTAAGCCATTCTTATTGCTTTGGGGGCCTTGAATAGCATGAATGCACAAGTTACTAACTTGTGTAACGATATATCTGTAAGAGACAGTAGTTAGTGACAGATTCCTTACCTTAGAATATCCCCAGGCGTCAGGCTGGATCCGGAAAGTTTTTGCGTAGCAGTACCCTTGCGCGTCGGTAGGCGGCGTCGTGCGGCTCCGCGTCCGTCGTCGGCGTCGTGATCGCCGGGATGACGTCGCGGGCAGTACTTAGGCGCCGCCCCTGCGCGCTGACGTCAGTTCTGTACACGACTTTCCGCGCCAGGAACGCAGAGCCATGCAAGAAGCTGACATAGGTGTCTGAAAAATACTAGGGCCCTGAAAGGGATGTCCTTAACCCTAGAAATCAGTTCGCAGAACGGGGAGGATGGGTGGGGCGGTAGGAATCTGTCACTAACTACTGTCTCTTACAGATATATCGTTACACAAGTTAGTAACTTGTGCATCTGAAAGAGACACGTTAGTGACAGATTCCTTACCTTAGAATAGATACCCCAGCAATACCAACCCCGGTGGTGGGTCTGCGAACAAAGATCAGACAAGGAAGTCCTGGAGGACAGAACGGCCAAAGAAGCCGTCCCTCCGGACCTGACTGTCAAGGCAGTAATGCTTTGTAAACGTGTGCAGCGAGGCCCACGTAGCTGCCTGACAGATAACCGGCAGCGGAACACCGCGGCCCAAGGCCGTGGTAGCAGCCGTTGCCCTGGTGGAATGGGCACGCAGCCCAACAGGAGGCTCCTTCTTAGCCAAAGAATAGCAGGTCTTGATGCACAAGGTAACCCAGCGGGAGATGGTCCTCTTGTGCACCGCCCGACCTTTTGGCGCCCACGTAGCCAACAAAGAGCTGGTCATCCACCCGGAAGTGTTTTGTGCGGTCAATATAGAAAGAGAGCGCACGTTTTGGGTCCAGACGGTGGAGCCTCTCTTCCTCTCTGGAAGGATGCGGAGGCGGAAAGAAGGTGGGCAAAGTGATGGTCTGCCCAATGTGGAAAGCAGTAACCACCTTTGGCAAGAAGGACGGACGCGTCCGAAGAACAACCTTGTCTGGATGAACAGACAGAAAGGGAGGTTTGCAAGATAGAGCCTGGAGCTCACTCACCCGCCGAGCGGAGGTGATGGCCACCAGAAAGGCTGTCTTCAGAGTCAGAAGACGAAGAGGACAGTTATGTAGAGGCTCAAAGGGAGCGCACATTAAAAAGGTAAGAACCAAGTTCAAGTCCCACTGAGGCATCACAAACGGAACAGGAGGGAAGAGGTGAGTAATGCCTTTTAAGAACCTGTTAACAACAGGGGACTTGAAAAGGGAGGGCTGATCAGGGAGCCTGAGGAAGGCCGAGATAGCACAAAGATAACCCTTGATGGTACCCAGGGCAGAACCCTGTTGGGCCAGAGAGAGAAGGAACAGAAGGACCTCAGAAAGAGGGGCAGAAAGGGGATTCACAGCCTTTGCTGTGCACCATGCCACAAATTTGTTCCACCTGCAGGCGTATACCACCTTAGTGGAGGGACGCCTGGCTGCCAGAATCACATCACAAACTTCGGGAGGCAAGTCGAAAGGAATCAACTGCCGCCGCTCAATCTCCACGCAAGCAGGTGTAGACTGGACAGGTTTGGGTGAAGGACCGTCCCCTGCTGCTGCGACAGAAGATCCTCCCGAAGAGGCAGACGGATCGGGGGATCTACGCTCATATTGAGTAGCTCGGGATACCAAACTCTTCGAGCCCAGTCCGGAGCCACAAGAATGACTTGGGCCCGGTCGTGCCGAATCTTCTTCAACACTCTGGGTAGAAGTGGTATAGGCGGAAAGGCGTACAATAGACCGCAACTCCACTCGTGACGAAAGCGTCGCCGAGCGAGTGCCGCCTTGGAAATTCCAAAGCGCAGAACTGATGACATTGCGCGTTCTCTTCGGTGGCGAATAGATCTAACCAAGGCTCTCCCCACTGTAGAAAGAGTCCTTGCGCCACTTCCGAGTGAAGACGCCATTCGTGATCCATCATGCACCTGCGGCTGAGTTCGTCCGCCCTGGCGTTCAGGGAACCTGCCAGGTGTTGAACCACCAGGAACATGCCCTGATGTTCCAGCCATGTCCAGAGGCGCAGAGCCTCCTGACAAAGGGTCCACGACCCCACCCCGCCTTGTTTGTTGCAGTACCACATGGCGGTGGTGTTGTCTGTGAACACCTGCACTACCTTCCCTTTGACAGAGGGAAGGAATGCCTTGAGTGCAAGTCGGATCGCCCGGAGCTCCAGAAGGTTGATATGGAGCCGGGACTCCGCCGGAGACCAGAGGCCTCTGATCTCCGCCTCTCCCATGTGACCGCCCCATCCCAGAAGGGACGCGTCCGTCACAACTGTGTGCTCTGGCTGGGGAAGGGAGAGGGATCTGCCCATGACCCATTGCCGGTTCGAGAGCCACCACTGCAACTGTTTTGCAGTCCCCTCCGAGATCTGGACGTGATCGGACAGGTCGCCCTGGTGCTGCGCCCACTGGAACATCAGGTCCCACTGGAGAGCCCGCATATGCCATCTGGCATGAGTGACCAGCAGGATGCAGGAGGCCATGAGGCCCAGCAGCCTCAGGGTCATCCGTACCGAAACCCAGGATAAAGGCTGAAAGATCGGAATCATAGCCTGAATATCCCGGACTCGCCGTTCGGGAGGATAGGCCCGAAACTGCGTCGTGTCCAGAACTGCTCCGATGAAAAGGAGCTGTGGAGAAGGAATGAGATGCGACTTTGGCACATTGATGGAGAACCCCAGCGAGTGCAGGAGTTCGGCCGTAGTCTGGAGGTGGGAGACGACTGCCTGGGACGAGCCCGCCTTCAGCAGCCAGTCGTCGAGGTAGGGGAAGACTGAAACCCCTGCCCTGCGCAGATGAGCTGCGACCACCGCCATCACTTTCGTGAACACCCGAGGGGCACTGGTAAGGCCAAAGGGGAGCACGGTGAACTGAAAATGCTCGAGGCCTACCGTGAACCGAAGGTAACGCCGGTGGGCCGGCAGGACGAGGATGTGGAAATAGGCGTCCTGCAAGTCCAACGCTACCAACCAGTCTCCGGGGTCGAGAGCAGTCAAGACCTGAGCTAGGGTGAGCATCTTGAACTTCTCCTTCCGGAGGAAGCGATTGACGTTCCGGAGGTCCAAGATAGGACGCATGTCCTCCTTGTCCTTTTGGGCACCAGAAAGTAGTGGGAGTAGCAACCACACCCTACTTCTGGGGTCGGAACATGCTCGATGGCCCTCTTGGCCAAGAGGGCCGTGACTTCCTTCTGTAGAAGCGCCAAGTGATCCCCTGACATGCGGTGGAATTGAGGTGGCATGGCTGGGGGGTGGTCTCGAAGGGGAGGGAGTAGCCCCTTCGGACAATGTCCAAGACCCACCTGTCCGAGGTGATGGGACGCCAGAGGTGAAGGTGATGGCGGACCCTGCCCCGACTGGCGTACTGTGCACCTGAAAGGAGGGACTAGGAGGGCTTGGAGGCCGCGGACGGGTTGGAGGTGGTGGCCTGACCCGCACGCTGGTTGCCCGAACCGCCACGGCGGTATCCACGTCCTCGGCCACGCGAAGGCGCTTGCTGCGCGGGCCGTTGGCCGGGCTGCGGACGTGACTGGGCGCCCCTTCCGTGGCCACGAAAGGGGCGAAAAGCAGACGTGAGCGGAGGGCGCACAACAGCAAGGCCCAGGGACTTAGCAGTAGCCCGAGAGTCCTTGAAACGCTCCAGCGCATGGTCTGCCTTCGAACCAAAAAGACCGACACCATCAAAGGGCATGTCCATGAGTGTATTCTGGACATCTCCCGAAAAACCAGTGGTTCTCAGCCAGGCGTGGCGACGCAGCGCCACCGTCGTTGCAAGCGATCTGCCCAGCGAGTCGGCGGTATCAAGGCCACAGCGGATGGTATATTTAGCCGCATCACGCCCTTCCGCAATGGCGCGGGTAAGCAGTGTCTGGACCTCCTCAGAACACTGCGGCAAAACAGTTGCCACCGAATCCCACAGGGAGTGGGTGTATCGGCCCAAGAGGCAAGCGGTATTAACAGACCGCAAGCCAGCACTGGAGGAAGAGAAAGCCTTCTTCCCAAAGTGATCCAGGCGCTTGGATTCCCTATCCGGAGGGGCGGTAGGGAAGGCGGTTTGGGAGGCAGAGGCTTGGACAACCAAGCTCTCAGGGGTGGGGTGTTGGGAGAGAAACAGGGGTCGCCCGGAGCAGGGCGATGGCGTCGGGCCACGTTCCTATCCACAGGAGCCCCTGTGGTGGGTTTGGACCAGGCACCCAAAAGAACGTCAGTCAGTGCCTCGTTGAACGGTAGCACAGTCTCCGAAGAGGAGGCCGCCGGCTGAAGCACTTCAGTCAGGATGTTAGACCTGACGACCACTGTAGGCAACTGGAGATTCAAGGCTCCAGCAGCTCTACGCAACACCGTTGCAAAATTAGCCCCCTCCTCCGTTGCCACGGGAGGAGACAGCATGCCAGAGTCAGGGGAGGTATCCAGACCACTGGCATCCCCAAGTTCCTCAACCCAGTCCGGGTCAAACTCGCACTGTTGTGTGAGAGGGTCGTCAGACCCCTCCCAGCTCTCCTGGTCCTCCTCAGGTTGAAAATATGGAGGAGGAGGGACATCAGGGACCCAAGGTCTCATCGGCGCCGGATACGGCGGCCGGGCGACGCCGCGTTCCGGCACCATGTCCGCACCCGGGGAGAACCGGGAACGACGCCGCCCGGAGCCCCGGACGGCGTCGGAAACGGCACCGGGGACATCGGCGCCGGCGGAGGCGTGGGTTAGGTCAACCGGCGTCGATGGGGGTTGCGGCCCCACCGGAGCCGGGGTCGAGGCCGGGACCGGAGCCGAGGCCGGGACGAAGGCTGGTGGAACAGGCGACGCCGGGACCGGAGTCGACGGCGACGCCGGAGCAACCCAATCAAGGCCCGCGGGGCCCGGAGGCGCACCGGAGGGACCTTGAGGCCCGAAGAGGCGGGCCATGGCCGACAGGAATTCCTGTATATCGGCCTGAGTCGCCCCCGAGCCCGGGTAGGGCGGGTACTGCGGGGGTAACTCGACAGGCACGTCCGGGGCCGCGGGGACGGTGCCGACAGGGACCTCAGCCGAGTCGCGAGACCGGCGAGGCGAAGTCTTAGAGCGATGACGCCGCTTAGACTTCTTGTGCTTCGACTTACCGGAGGAGCGCGAAGACTTTGAATCCGACGAACGGCGGGGACTCCGCGTCCGGCCCCTCGACCTCTCCCGGGACCGGGGGCTTGGTGCGGCGCGGAGCCGAATGCCGGACTTCAAGGAGCTTTCGAGACCGCTCTCGCAAAGCCTTAGGATGAAGTTTCCGGCAGTCAGGACACGACGTCGTGTCGTGGTCTCGGCCGAGACAAAAGAGACACTCGAGGTGCGGGTCCGTGATCGACATCATGCGACCACATTCCTCGCAGGGCTTAAAGCCGGGCATCCCTACGACACCTTAGGAATCGTGAAGACTCGTTGAAGAAACAGTGAAAAAATTCACCAAAAAGATAGTCAAAAAGTGACTAGGGCACTGCTCTTCCCGGATCTGCGCTTACTGGCGCGGAAAAAGAAGAACTGACGTCAGCGCGCAGGGGCGGCGCCTAAGTACTGCCCGCGACGTCATCCCGGCGATCACGACGCCGACGACGGACGCGGAGCCGCACGACGCCGCCTACCGACGCGCAAGGGTACTGCTATGCAAAAACATTCCGGATCCAGCCTGACGCCTGGGGATATTCTAAGGTAAGGAATCTGTCACTAACGTGTCTCTTTCAGATTGTCACACTTGTAGGAGTGTGATGTTTATTAGTTCTGTTGGTACTGTAATTGGCAGCGCTGGCAGGGGCAATGGATGGTGCAAGCTGCGTGTCCTCCTGACAAGGGCCCTAATACTTATTGTTTTACAAATTAACCACTGGGTGGGTCACAAAAGTTTGTAGTACTAAAAAGTGGGAAGTGGTTCTAAAACGTTTGGGAAGCACTGCCCTAGGTGTCTAGTTTTCAAAAGTGTAGAGGTTTTCTACATTTCCCTATGTGCCTGCTGAGCTACGACCCAAAATGCACAGCTACCCACATTTAATAAAGGGTCAGTTTTCAGTGAAAATTATGTGACATGTCCATGTTGTGCACTGGGCCCTTTCCTGTCACAAGGCACTAGGCCTACCTATACATGTGAGGTACCATTTTTATTGGGAGACATATGGGAATACAGAATAGTAGAACATTTGTTATTACCAATTGTATTTCTCTGCATTTGTGTCTTCCAAATGTAAGCCATTGTGTAAGAAAGAAGATATTTTGAAAAATGCCCCTGAATCACATGCTAGTATGGGTACCCACACATTCGTAGATGTACAGATAACCACTGTTCCGATACTCCGTATCTGGTTTCTATTTCAGAAATACAAAAGTTTTCTTGATACCCATTTTTCAGTCTTTATATTTTACCATATGAATTACTCTATACCCTGTACACAATGAAAAACCATAGTAAGCTGCAGCTCAGTTGTAGACTCTGGGTACCTTGGGTTCTTGGAAAACCTATAAACCCTATATATCCCCCAAACCAGAAGGGTCTAGTGGACATAATGGTATATTGCTTTTGTAATTTGGCCATTTTGACAAGAAGTTACAAATGAAAATATTGTGACAAATGGTTGTTTTTTCCTACTCATTTTTAATATTTTTTTTATTTCGATGGTGTCAACAACCATGAAGCTGTCCTCGGGGCCACTAATGGATCCATAGGTGCTGTCAAAGACAGAATCGGTCTCAGAATGAGGTCTAAGGGCACAGCTGGCATAGAGGACAAATCCGCCGACAGTAAACCAACTGCTCTGGCATCGCTACCTGTTCAAAAAGGGATTTGTAATAGAATCAGCATCAAAGCCAACTCTGGAGTGGTGAGATGCAGGTGACCCATGTTCCTCAACTAACCAACAGCAAGCTTTGCCTTTTGGTTGTGGACTGCCTTATTGCTGACCTTGGCACACAGTGAACACAAATTTGAATTGTGACCTTCGCGGCACCATAGAAAGATTTCATGAGGGTCTATAACTGGCATCTGTTGAGTACAGTGCTTACATAGTTTAAAACCTGTAGGTTTAGGTGACATTGTTTGCACATGTTGAAGATTTTTGAGGGGAAAAGCAAGAACTGTCAAATGACAGTCGAAGCTCCGGATCCATGTTGGTTGGCACGGAAAGAAAGGAACTGACATCAGTGCACACAGGCGGCAAGAGTTAGAATGAAGCTGCATTATGCCACCTGTCAGGCGATCAATGTAATCGCTATACAAATGTTTCCACATCCAGTGTCCTGGGGATATTCAAAAAGTGAGGAATCTGCAATTAAAAGTAATTATCAGAATAGCCGTTATATGATTCTTTGCTGATTGCTCTTTTAATTCTAAAGCCAGAATATCGCCCATGTTCTCATTATTCTCTAAAGGTTTATGACGATTTGGGCACAGACATATCGCATAGTTGTTTTTTGAGTAGTAATTTAGTAGCGATAAGCCAATTCATTAGAAACTCTTATATAGACAAATCAGCATGAGAGCATGCAAGTTCACTTTCAGTCACTATTGAAGATGCTCTTATTTGATCATATATAGACCTATACTTATAATCTCTAGTGATTGCAAAGGGCAAGAGTGCCACTCTTATTACAGCCTTTGAGCAACCCCATACAGTAATCAGAGAAGCTGAGTATTTATTTAATAAGATGAAATCTAAAACCACTTTTGGCATACAACTACGGAAAATGGGATCTGCGAAGAGATTTCTTTTATCAAAGGTACCGCATCAATAAGTTGGGGGTAATTGAGTACATTTTCCTGATATTTGTAACATTAATTGGTTATCATCAGGAACTGCACACTGGAGTAACTGAATGGATGTACATGAAGAAAATCTTTATGACACCAGGAACACATCTGTTCTTGAGCATGACTTCTGTTGGGCTGAGCATAAAGCAAATCTGCAGTGTGTTGGGCAGCAATGTGATTAGACAGCTATTAATCCTAATGAAGACACAGGGCCTCATTTATGAGGAATTGGCGTAGATCAGCAAGTCTTCTTGCTGCGTTGCCTTACACCAACGTGAAAGGGCAAGAATGCACCGTATTTATGAAATACAGTGCATTCCTGTCCTTTCCCCTGCAATTGGCGCACAATTTGCTGCCTAGCGCCAACGTAGGCAGTCTTGCACCATGGCAGAATGCAGTACACAAGGAAAGAGGAAAAAACGAGGAGAAATAAAAATATTTCACCTTGTTACGCCTGCTCTGGGGAGGCGTAAGGTTTTGGTGGTGCCTCAGGTTTACATGATTAAGTAAATCTGAGGAGGCGTCAAAATTCATGGGTGTTGCATGGGAAAACCCTCAGCAACGCCCATGGAACGCCTCCTTGACACAGAGTAAGGCAAGGCAGCGACTTGCGCTGCTTTGTCTTACCTCCATATCTATGAGGCCATGCAAAGCCATGCAGAGTGGCTTTGCATCACCTCATAGATATGATTGAGAGGCTTGCGCCGCCAGAGTATCAAAAAAGTGAAGCTCCGGAGGCACAAGGCTCTCATAAATAAGCCCCTCAATGTATAGAAGGGTGACTTGGGACTGTCGCATGCGACAGGCAGAAGCAGGACCCATGGAGTACTTGCTTGGTTCAGTAGTAAGATTAATGTCACTGCATACTTTATATGGGCTGTCCCAAGTAGGTATTCAAGTAATACTTGCTCAGACATAGCTGGACCATCCGTATTTGGGCTATATATATATATATATATATATATATATATATATATATATATATATATATATATATATCATTTCCTGCATGGTCCCATTGTTTGACCATTTGGGCGCATCTACGGTGGTGCGTTTTGAGTACAGCTGGACCAAGCTGTTACCATTTGCCAAACACTTTCCCCAAGGAAATCCTCTCCGCACTCACAGTTCCATAACTCTCATAAAATAATAATCATGCCAATGCCTCCAAAGCGGTTCCACGGTGCTTTTATTTAGTCATAAAAAGGTCAGCACACCCCTACGCGTTTCGATCTCAGCCGAGATCTTGTTCACGGGGATTCAAAAACACGGAACCAATCATCATTTCTACCATATATACCCATGTGACATCATTGTCCGTAAACAGCCCAAGTGCATTCTGGTATTAATAGTTCTAAACCTTTAAACATCCCGTATTTTTACAAAACCACTCCTTATAAACAATTAAAAAGAGAATTTTCGCAATGCCTATGTTTATCATACCCACTCATAACATTGAATTAAATCTCATTTGTCATCAAAACCAATTCCAATGGTCTTTTACCACCATTTACTCGAGATAGACATCCATTTAAACTTATAACTTGCCATTCACCTGATACAACAAAGTGAAACACCACCCTCAAAGAATATATATATATATAACAAAATTATATGCATACTGAAGAGAAAGTTAAATATTATAACACACAAAAAATATATATAATAATAATAATGTACAACTTTAAATTTCACCCGGCCAACCCCAGGATCGAACCCTTGTATCCAACAACACTCTGGGTTGCCTCGCTAACCATGAGCTATTATAGATCTACCAATTAGATGCCTCATTTAGTTGTATCTGCAATTAATTCCTTTTAAATCCTTTTAGGTTGTACCATTATACATCCCCACAGTGAGCCCACTGAGCTACTGTAACCGATTTCTTCACTTATCTCATTTTATGACAAGTGTGTTACATTCCTGCTTTCCCATTTTCACGTTTTATATGTCCCTCCAGTGGGGCTACTCCTCTATGTATATACCAAATACATTAATGCATGAATGATGTTGTTTATGCTTTTCGAGCCTGAAAGACCTATCATTTATTATATAGGCATTACTGCCTGTCTCTACTCAATGCCTGTCTAAGCAAAATTACTAAACCAACAACAAACAAGGAATTAGTTAAATGTCATCCTTATAAGAAGTACCATTGCGATCATATAACAATTAAAAAAAATTTAAAATTAAAAACATAAAGAAGGGAGGCCTCCTGTTCAGAAATTCTCATGAGAACATTACAAGACACAAAGTACAAAATACAAGAAAAGTCCAAGTGTGTTTTTCTAGAAAGGGAATCCATTGTTCATAGATGTGAATGTAACTCTTCGTCCTGGTTTAACCCCCACGGGGTCAGAGTTCGGAAATTCAAAATGTGTCGGGACTCTTTTTGGCGTAGAATTCGTTCCCGATCACCGCCTCTTATCTGCAATACCACTTGTTCCAATGCAAAGAAAGTCATTAGTTTCCAATTTCCATTATGTTCCTTCTCCATATGTCTGGCTATGGCATTGCTTCTATCCAGGTTTACTGTGGCCCTCACATGTTCAAGTATTCTTTTCTTTAAATCACAAATCGTGCTCCCCACGTATCTCAAATGGCACGGACACTCCACCATATAGATCACATATTGGCTTTTACAGTTTATAAATTGCTTGATTTCCCAGGTTTTTTTGTTTGCCATCTCAACTTGTTTTGTATTTTTAGCTATTGCACATACTTTGCATTGTGTACATTTGAAAAATCCAGTCACCTTTAACCATGTAGTCTGTTTAGATTTGTTTCTGAAGTGACTATGTACAAGATGGTCTTTTAAATTGGTGGCTCTACGGAACGTTACCTCCGGGCCATCACCTACAATTTTAGCCACTGCTGGATCGGATTTCAGTATGTTCCAATTCTTGCGAAGAATATGTTGAATTTGTTTATTTTCTGTTGAATAAGTAGTAACCAGCCGAATTTTTGAGAGTCATTCTCCACATTCGTGGGTAGTTGTTTTTCTGCAATTAATTCTGTGCGTGTTAGATTTGATGTTTTTTGCTTACATGATAGGACCAATTTTTTGTTGTAATTTCTTCTTTTGAATCTTTCTGCAATTTGCTCACTGTTCCTCTGCCATTCCGAATCTTCAGAGCAAATCCTTCGTGCCCTGAGAAATTCGCCATATGGGATGTTATTGATCCAACTTGGATTATGAAAACTCTCTGCCTGTAACACAGAGTTGGTGGCAGTTGCCTTCCGGTGTAGTGTTGTATGGACTTCATTATTACTGATATAAATCTCAGTATCAAGAAACACCACCCTGTTGTTACTGATGGTGTAAGTAAATTTTAAATCAGTGGGAGTATTGTTCAGGATGTTAAAATAATCAGCAAATTCCTGTTTCGAGCCATCCCAAATTATAATCAGATCATCAATATAACGTAGCCATTTGACAATCTTATTAACATGTAGGTCATTATTAGTGTTCCATGCCATATTGCGCTCCCACCACCCCATTGTGAGGCAGGCATAGCTAGGGCTAAACGAAAAACCCATAGCCGTCCCTTTTACCTGACGGTAGATCTCTTCACCAAACATAAAAATATTTTCGTTTAGGCAGATCCGTATCATCTCCAACAGCATCTTATTATGATTAGAAAACTGAATGTTTCGCTCTTGAAGAAAGGATTCGATAGCTACTAAACCGATCTCATTGCGAATATTAGAATACAATGATATAACATCCATTGTAACTAAATGATATGATTGGACTTTTCTTGTATTTTGTACTTTGTGTCTTGTAATGTTCTCATGAGAATTTCTGAACAGGAGGCCTCCCTTCTTTATGTTTTTAATTTTAATTTTTTTTTAATTGTTATATGATCGCAATGGTACTTCTTATAAGGATGACATTTAACTAATTCCTTGTTTGTTGTTGGTTTAGTAATTTTGCTTAGACAGGCATTGAGTAGAGACAGGCAGTAATGCCTATATAATAAATGATAGGTCTTTCAGGCTCGAAAAGCATAAACAACATCATTCATGCATTAATGTATTTGGTATATACATAGAGGAGTAGCCCCACTGGAGGGACATATAAAACGTGAAAATGGGAAAGCAGGAATGTAACACACTTGTCATAAAATGAGATAAGTGAAGAAATCGGTTACAGTAGCTCAGTGGGCTCACTGTGGGGATGTATAATGGTACAACCTAAAAGGATTTAAAAGGAATTAATTGCAGATACAACTAAATGAGGCATCTAATTGGTAGATCTATAATAGCTCATGGTTAGCGAGGCAACCCAGAGTGTTGTTGGATACAAGGGTTCGATCCTGGGGTTGGCCGGGTGAAATTTAAAGTTGTACATTATTATTATTATATATATTTTTTTGTGTGTTATAATATTTAACTTTCTCTTCAGTATGCATATAATTTTGTTATATATATATATATTCTTTGAGGGTGGTGTTTCACTTTGTTGTATCAGGTGAATGGCAAGTTATAAGTTTAAATGGATGTCTATCTCGAGTAAATGGTGGTAAAAGACCATTGGAATTGGTTTTGATGACAAATGAGATTTAATTCAATGTTATGAGTGGGTATGATAAACATAGGCATTGCGAAAATTCTCTTTTTAATTGTTTATAAGGAGTGGTTTTGTAAAAAATACGGGATGTTTAAAGGTTTAGAACTATTAATACCAGAATGCACTTGGGCTGTTTACGGACAATGATGTCACATGGGTATATATGGTAGAAATGATGATTGGTTCCGTGTTTTTGAATCCCCGTGAACAAGATCTCGGCTGAGATCGAAACGCGTAGGGGTGTGCTGACCTTTTTATGACTAAATAAAAGCACCGTGGAACCGCTTTGGAGGCATTGGCATGATTATTATTTTATGAGAGTTATGGAACTGTGAGTGCGGAGAGGATTTCCTTGGGGAAAGTGTTTGGCATATATATATATATATATATATATATATCCAACATTGAGTCTTTCAACATCCTAGTTATAAGATATCACCCCTTAATATCAAGTTTATATTTTTGGGCTATAGAAATGCAGCCCTTAACGAGTAGCGCAACTCCCCAGGGTCAGAGTGTCTTGTTGTGTAGCAGCCATAATCCAGAATCCCAAAAGATCCAATTATCCCTTGTAGTTGTCTGGACATATGTGCATCCTGAAGGCACAAAACCTCCAGGTTACCTAACATTTTCCTGCACCATACAAAGTTTGTTGCTAGAACAAAACCTTCACATTTCAGGCTAAGATTCTTATTTCATTCAAGACTATGGGCCTGATTTGAATGTTGGCGGTATTACTGTTGTCCTGCCACAGCGTCAGTTTCAAGTACTCTGTCAAGCTGACGGCGGTCCGCCCGCCCTATTTAGAAGTATGTTGACTGATTCTCCATCCGCGTCGACCGAGTGTTTCCCGCCACATACGTTGCTTACCGCTGCCGACACAACGGACTCCAATGCTGACGAATAGTCAGGGCGGCGAGTTTGCACCGAGACGATTTAGATTTCACAGTTGTGATGGTGGTCTTCTAGCAGCGGGGTACCGACGGATTGATTCCGTCGCGGGACGCAGTTAACATTGGGCTATTCCTGTGGCTGTAGGCTGGATTCTAGCATCACACACCTGATGTGTTTTGGCTAATTGTTTCCACCCGCATACCACACTATAAAACACACTCCATTTCAGACCATGATCCTTTGCCATTCCACAGCACCACAACATTTGAAAGGCGAAATTTGGTCACTGAAATCAGGTTATTTTTTTGCTTTTCCCTGCTTCTTGCCCCTTTTTTCTTCTTTCATTAATTTCCTTGTGGTTAATTAATTTCATTTCATCATATTTATTTGTAAAATGCCAGGGCCCAAAAATCCACATTTCACTGAGGGAGAATTGTCAGTCATGGTGGATGAAATCATAAGAGTAGAGCCACAATTGTTTGGAGCCCAAGTCCAAAATACACCCTTATGACAGAAAAGGCAAATGTGGTCCAGAAAAGTCGACAGAGTGAATTCTGTAGCAAACAACCTGTGCACACAGGAGGAAATTAGGAAGAGGTGGAACGCCCTGCAGGGGAGAATGCGTTCCCTGGCCTCCAAGCTTCACATGGAGACCCATAGGACTGGTGGTGGTTCTCCCAGGCCCCCCTTACAACTCATGCTCTGGGAGTAGAAGGTCTTGAAGAGCCTACATCCTGAAGGCTTGACAGGAATCCCCCTGGTGGAGTGGAGACTGGTAAGTCATACTTTTCAATGTGCCACTAAACTTAAATGTCCTGTTTGCATTTAAGTTAACTGTTGCTAATGTGTTCAGCACAATTCATTTTACATGGAAACCTAAATATATCAGTAACATCTTGTTTGGCTTGTTTGTTTGAATGCATGAGTTGTATTTAAGATAAAAGGTTTCAATAGCCATTATATTTTACATAACGTTATGGTGCTTGTGAGTGTTTGTACTCCAAATAACATATATGTGTTTCACATAGTAAATGTCTGTTCACTGTCTACTGCAGATGTACACAAGGTATGTTCAAGTTACAATTTTGCAAGTGTTGTGAATGTTTCATTGAAATAACTACAATTACCATGATGCCTTGTTTCAGTTTTGTGATAATAATATTGCCATGTATTTTGCTCATTCTCCTTTTTATATCATAATTTCACATATGGTAAAGTGTCATTTATTGATCAATTCTTATTTAGTGCTCGCTTTTGAAAATTGTGTTGAATTTTGTGTTATCTTTTTCTTGTCATGTAATTGAACTGACGTCATTAGTTTCACAAATCAACATGTGTTGACATTAAACATTTAAGACATGTAAAATTATATGCTGAATAAAAGTGGCATATGTGAAAACTGAACTCTGCACTGTTTATATGATGACTAATGCTAAACATCTCTCTAAGTTGTGTAAATGTTTTTTTATTAGCCTCCTAGGCCCTGGAATGGTTAATTTCACATTTCTCCTCTCTACTGTGTTGTGTTGAATGTTTGGTACATTTCATGTATACCTTACTAATTCCTCTTTCATAATTTCAGGACATCTTCTTACCTGTTTATTTGAAGTAGTTTTGTATAAAAGAAACTGTGTAATTAATTACATTTCCACTGAAAGGTCTAATCATGATATTCAATTCATTTAGTTGCTACATTATATTTGCTTGAAACTCATTGGATGCGTAATCCACTCTTTTACAAAATATCATTTTTGTTACATTCATTATAGGTCCAACAACTAGAGCACGTGGCCAAACATCTGTGTCTCAGGATACCTCCACTCCAGCCCAGGATCAAGCCTTTAGGGAGGACTCCACTCTTAAAACTCCGGATGAAGAGGAGCGGCCTGGTCCATCAGGTCTGCCTGGGCAGAGGGCTCTAGTGAGTCTCCCTTGGCCCACACCTACACCTCCTACCCCAGCTGTTACAACACCTCATCTTACAGATACCTCAACTTCCTGTGTCCAAGGCAACATAACACTCATCTTGTACCCCCAGTCCTGGCTGGTGGTGAGACACCACCACTACCTACAGCTCAGCCAGGACTCAGTGGGACAGGTCACACTGGCTCAAGGCCACAGGTTAGTGGGGGTAGGGGTCATGGGACGGATTCTGGGGGCGAGCATAGTGAGGCCACTGGGGCCACTGTCACCCAGGCCACCATCAACCAAGTCTTGGGAGCCCTCCATCAGTCCCAAGACATGATGGGCTAGATCCTTACAGAGCTCCAGGACATGAAGCAGTTGCAGAGGGAGCACAATGTTCACATGGATAATCTGAACTCCAATTTGGGCTACCTGACTGGGGTGCAGCAGGACATATACACCCATATGCGCAGGGCTTTTCCTGCACCATTTTCCCCTTTCTGTGGTCCAACTACATCTGGTCTTACTACATTGCCTCAGTCGCAGCAAGGGAGACCCTGTCACAAGAGCCAACACCTGCACCCTCCTCAGTCCCTGCAACTGTTGTTTCCACCAGCCCTCTGCAGGAGCACACGTTCAACCGGACCACCAGGAGAGGATGGCAAGACCCCCACCACCAGCAAGAGACGTCAAACCTAATTTCCTGCAGTGTGTGACTATTATTCACTCTATGGATTATTTACTGGTCACATTTACCTTTCTGAGGCCAGTTGTATTTTGGACATTGGACTTCAAACAATTTTGGTTCAACAATTAAAAATTGTTTTTCCTTCCATCATGCATTTCAAAATGTCAACAACCAAAGGATTGTTTATTCATAAATGAATTGCAAGTAGGTAATATTTCTCACTAATTTCTATCATGATAACAAACTACAAATATTCATCAACTAATATTTAATGAAATTTGAAACAGATTGTACTGTCAACGTTTTATTAAACATAACAAACCATACCTAACACAAATACTCAGTGCCATTTTTACATTTCCAGTGCCACATCTTGCCACCATGGCAGAAGGGGATATAATCAAAAGAATGAAATTCAATAGGCAACATATTATTGGATTATGTCATCAGCTGGAGCCAGATCTTCTGCCTCACAATAGGAATTGCACAACAATAACACCAAACCTCCTAAATCCTGGCAGTACCCAATTTTGTGGCTTCAGGATTAGTCCAATTCATTGTTGCAGTATCTGGGAGAATGTCACAACCAACATTAAGTGGTGTGCTTCAAGACGTTCTTTCTACAATGATGAGACACATCAACATATTCATACACTTAACACTAAATGAGCATTTTGCCAATATGAAGGGGGATGACTATGCTTTTGGTTGACTACCACATGTGGTTAGAGCAAATCAAGCAGCACATATTGGCTCGGTGCCACCATTCAACAAAAGACAAGCCCATTGCAATCTTCAAATCTTCCATTCAATCACTGTGCAAGTTGTCTCAGTACAAGATATATACACCCAAAGTCTGTGGGGGTCTTCCACAGGACCAACCCATGTTTCCTTTGTACTTCGCAACAGCAGCATATAACTGTACATGTCACAATGTTGAAATAAAACAAATCAAAATAAAAAGATTCACATTAATTACATTACACATTAGACACATTACAAATGAGTACTTTTCAGGACACATTTTCTAAGAACAATTAAAGAGAAACATTTGAAATGAACGCAGAAGTAAATGTGTCAACGCTTTGATCAACAAACATCTTTGGCCCTTTCTGAAAATTGTTCAGCACAGACTGTTCTCTGCATGAGATTAAAAGTTGGTTTAACCTTAATGTCATATGTAAATGTATACTTACACTCAGGTGAATATGTTTTCTATAACATCTTGTCGTGTCAACTCCTTCCTCTTCACCACTATCATCATCATTTGCCATTTCAACATTCTCACCTGGTGGCTCTTCATGGTCCCCATCCTCTGCGATGTAAGGGATGTCCTGTCGCATGGCTATGTTGTGCAGCATGCAGCAGGCCATGGTGATTTGGCACACCTTCTCGAGTGAGTAGAGGAGGGCTCCACCAGTCTTGTCCAGACAGTGAAATCTGACCTTTAGGAGCACGAAAGCCCGCTCCACTGGCCTCTGTGTTCTTCCAGGGGCATCACTGAAGCAGACTTCCCCTGGCGTTGTTGGATTCCTCAGCGGTGCCAACAACCATGGTCGGTTAGGATAAACTGGTTCTCCTAAACAGAAAAAAAAGAGAAAAGCCAAGATATGTAACACAATTTCAGATCACTCACCTTGAAATTACACAAACAATATTATGTGAGAATGTACTTACCAACAAGCCAGGCACTCTCAGGTCCAAGTTGTGACATTTGCAGGGGTATGCTGCTGTTCCGTAATACAAAGGAATCATGTGCTGATCCGGGGATACGCGCAGACCCTTGTGATGTACAAATCAGGTAAGCAGACAACTTGCACATTGATTGAATGGAACTACTTCCGGTTCCGGTAGACTTGTTCCCTGGAGTGTGGTGGCACTAAGGCAATATGTTTGCCATCAATTGCTCCAACCACGTCTGATAAGCGACCCAAAGCATAGAAATCGCCCTTCACATTCGCAAAATACTCATGTCGTGGAAACTAGATGAAGCTATTGATGTGTCTCATCGTTGACTAAAGAACTTCTTGTAGCACACCTCTGAAAGTTGATTGTGATATTCCACCAGATACTGCCACAGTGTATTGGAATGATCCTGTGGCTACAAAATGAAGTACTGCCATGAGTTTGCCTATTGGTGTAATAGATGTGGGATTTCAGTTGTGAGGCAGAAGATCAGGCTCCAGCTGATGACATAAATCCAGTATAGTTTGCCTTTTCAATCTGAACTTTTTGATAATATCCTGTTCTTCCATGGTGGCAAGGTCTGGAAATGGACAGTACACTTGAGGCTGTTGTCTCCTCACTCTCCCAGGGTTCAAATGTCTGCAATGAAAAGAATTTGAACATGTTGAAACAGTTGCCACATTTTTATTTTTGATTGTAAACACAAATGTCATGTTGTGCTAAAAATATATATGGTTTCACAACATATTTTAATGTAACATTTCTTTTTGTTATTTTTACTTCACAAATATTTTTTAGCTGTCAAAATTTTAATTATGAAAGATTGTGTAAATAATAAATTTCTAAAGTATTACTTACACATTTCTTTTGATTTTATTCATCCAAAATACAGTTAACGGAAGTGTAAACAATACCGAGCAACTATCGCATTTAACCACAGTAACACACTACATATAAATGTTGTATTTCTAAAAAAATACATAACTGTCCTGTGAAGTTTGAAAATGTAAACACACTAGCCACCATTTTGAGTGGTGGTGACACACTTAACAGTCACAAACACATTACTTGACCTTCTAAAATGACGGCTGCCTGACCTTGCCAACAGGACATTTATAATCAGACGTCCGCGGCCGAAGTTGACCGCGAAATGGGTGTTCAACTCCACAATGGACACAGCCATAGGCTAACGTGTGTGAAAGCAACGTACGAAGGCCAATGGCTGTGTCTGTCTCCGCTGACGATCGCATATGCCGCGTACATGTATGCAGCATTTCGAAAAAAGCTCACTTGCCTCCTAACACTACAGCCATCAAGACCTCCCCCACCTTTGCTGTTGTTTGTGACCTCTGGAGCAATGATGCCAGGTCAAGCAAGTGAGAGGGCCACTGCCTTCTTGCTAGAGGAGCTGGAGTTGCTTTCACAGGAGGTCCTGTTCCTGTATGGCCAGCTCCATGGCTCACCAGAGGAAAAGGGTACATGTTTGAAATGTATATGTGAAGCTGTCTAACTATTTTTTTCTTCCATTAACACAGGCTAAATGTTCCTTTGACTTCCTGAGTGAAGTATAGTGATTGATGTGAAGTGTCATATATTTTGTTCCTTACATAGGACAATGATGTTGGCACTTTACAACGTTAAAAAACAACAACATTAGTATGTGTTGTGTGTTTAAAGCCCTAGATTCTATTTGGTGTTTATGTAAGGATATATCTATTTGTATGTTTGAATTACATGTGAAATGTAGAAATCTCAAATCATGTAAATTAGAAAACACAATATATTGTCTTTACAACTGAACCTATACATGTTTTCTGCACAAAACAAATGAAAATGATGTTTGCTATGTGTATCGTCCCACAAATCACTAGCCTAGATCAGGGGTCTCCAAACAGTTGATTGGGAGCTATCAGTAGCTCCCAGACCCCTTCAGAGTAGCACACAACACATGAGGTCAGTTATTAGATGGGCACAAGGTACTTTTTTCATATACAAGTTAAGGGAAGGCTGTGTTAATTTGACATTATGATCATCAGGCTGCAGATAGCAGGGCCTAACAATGAGCAGTGCTCAGTCAGAATCATGGGCCAGGCTGGGGCTGAGTTACAGCGGCAAACAACTGAAGCACTGGGCTATATCTGTCATAAAAATATTTCCTTGTCAACTCAAATTTGGAGGTGAGTGCAAAAATATTCCCCTGAATGCTTTTAAATGGAGGAGAATTGAAATGGAGAGTTACCTAACTTCTTGAGCTAACACCTCATTTAATTTTACTCCCATTTCAAAGTGTTTCATTTCCAAACTGCAGGCCCCTTACACCCAGCGGCCAGTATTCATTGTGCCAAAAGTATGTATGCAAGGTACTGCCCTTTTTTATGGTTTAAATCTGTTTATTGAGTTCTACAAATACAAAGCGAACCATGGCCAAAGGCCCAATAGCTATGGTAAATTGCAAACGATCAAACAATCCCTCCCCCCTCCCTCCCCCCACCCTCCCGGGGACCATGCAACCTAATCAGAAAGTTACCGAAGCTCAAAGGAGCTTAAAGGTAGTGACAGGATCTCTATCAGGTAGAACCCTGGGTGATCTCTAAGGGACGTAGGCGACATCAATATTTAGGGCAAGTGAGCTCCCGAAACTCCGATGCCAGGAGTGTAAGGAATGGGCGCCATTGATCTGGGAAGGACGCCCCCTGAGTCAACAAGGAGAGGGAGAAGCGCTCAATGCCAAGAACATACCACAGTCGATGCACCCATCCCTGATAAGTGGGCCTATTCCCGGTGCCCCAATGTGACAGTATATTTTGTAAAGCTGCCTCTAACGAAAGACCAATTTGCCTGCCTTTGTGAGACTTAAAGTGGGAAGGGGAGGGCATTGCATACTCAGTCAGAGAACGGTGTAGGCGGGAAAGCGGGGTAGTTGTGTATTGAATTGGGTGCCCATTTCTTCGACCACCTGTTTCCAATAGAGAATGAGTTTTGGACAATCACACAGTAGGTGAGACAATGTGCCCTGAGAGCCACAGTCACGTCAACACTCCGGTCGACGGGCTGGTTTGCCTTTGTGTAGCCAGAAAGGTGTGAGATACCAGTACGTGACTATTTTGGTCGCTGTTTCAATGCCAGCGACACTGCGGGCTGTATGTCTCACACGGTAGTAAATGTCTGCCCATTCCTGCTGTGTGAGAGTGTGGCCTATCTCAGTTTCCTAGCGTCTCTGGCCTGGTCACTTATGTTGGGGGGCAGCAGGGCGGAGGAGGCTATAAAGCTCTGTAATGAGGCGGGTGTTTGACATTTTGGAAAGCAGCCACTTCTCGTAAGGGGTGAGATGCTGTTGTGCCTTAGGACGTACCGTGGGGTGCAACACCCAGTGCCACACCTGGCTATATCAGAAGCATTCCGTTTCAGGCAAGGCATGGTCGAAGCCAAGACTCTCGAATGATCGGGGTCCCTCCTCATCGAATAGGTGGTCAATAGATCTGCATTCCCCTTGTCCCAGTAATGGAAAGCTGCAGAGTCTAAGCCTGGGGCAAAGTCAGGATTACCCACAATAGGTGTTAGCGGGGATGGAAAAGAGGTGAGTCCGCCACGTTCTGCCACAGAGTCCCATGCGGTCAATATCGATCTAGTGACAGGAGAAAGGTATAAGCCTTTAGGGCGCGCAAATCTATGGAGGAAGGGGATCCCCCATAGAGACTGTCCGGCCACAGCACGGTCCATGAAAAGACAGTGCTTCTCAAATTCGGGGCGGGACCATTCCAAATGGGCCCTGAGCTGTGTGGCTTGGTAGTATTGATACAGGTTTGGTACACCCAGGCCACCCTCCCCCGGGGGCCTATAGCTTAGGTTTCGGCTCATTCAGGCCTGTTTGTCTGCCCAGGCAAAGTGGTTAAACACCTGCTAGAGAGTGTGAAGCACTCCCGAGGGGGTTCCACAGGAAGTACCTGGAAGAGAAACAGTATATTCGGTAGTGCGGTCATTTTCAGGGCCCCAATGCGGCCGAGCCAGGAGAGCCCACATGGCCTCCAGCTATACAGGTCCGACCGTATCTGGTGGAGTATGTTCTTATAGTTGAAGGACACTGACACTGTTTTCTGGGTTTTGGCCGTGAGCTGGAGCCCCAGGTAGGGAATTGATGTCGCTGCCCATTGCACTGGGTAAGAGCGGTGCAGGGCATCCAGAGTAAAAGACTGCAGCAACAGATTGAGGGCTTGTGACTTGTGGACATTTACTTTGAAGCCTGCCGCCTGGCTAAATGACTCCAGCTCTCCGAAGAAGGCCGGCAAAGAGGTCGAGGGTTCCTCCAAAATTGGCTATGACATCATCTGCATATAGGCTTATCACATGTCTCTCTCCTCCGAGTTGGACATCCGAGACAACAGGGTTAACTCGGACTCTTTGGGCCATAGGTTCCATATACAAAGCGAATAATAGGGGAGAGAGAGGACGCCCCTGTTTCGTGCCCCTGCAAATCGGAGATGGGGCTGAAGAATGCCAATTCACTTGGACCACTGCCTCTGGCCATGTATAGCCACTGAGAATCCATTTGCAAAAGCAGTCGCTAAAGTGCTGTAAAGTGGCCTCTAGATATGGCCAGTGGACCCTATCAAACGCTTTTTTAGCGTCGATTGCTAGTAACATGCATTCTGTATCAGAGTGTTGGGCCTTGTCAACAAGATGGATTAATCTCTTTGTGTTATCGTTACATTGTCGATTCGGTACGTAACCCGCTTGGTCGGTATCTATGAGCCCGGGTAGTGTCAAACTCATGCAGGCAGCGAGGATCCCGGTAAAGAGTTTCAAGTCGACATTAAGAAGAGATATCGGTCTATATGATGCACAGTGGCGCTTGTCTTTACCTGGCTTTGGAAGGACCACTATGGAGGCTGCCAACATCGAGGGTCGGACTGCGGTGATGTCTCCAAAGGTGTTGAACAGTTGGTGAGGATGGGGGCTATGATCGGACAAAATGTTTTATAAAAGATTGCTGGGTACCCATCGGGACACGGAGATTTAAGCAGTTTTTGATGGGCTATCGCTGAGACAACTTCCTCCATGCGAATAAGGCGGTCTAAATCAGCCGCTTGTTCAAGAGTTAGTTTGGAAGTGAGAGTGTCTTGAAGATATTTGGATAGAGCCTCACAAGGGCAACTGCTGGGCTGCGTAGAGATCCTCATAAAAGTTACGAAATGCTTGCACAATGCGGGGATCACCCCTGCACTCCCCCCCGGCCGAGTCCAGCCCCATCTGGAGACCTGCCGCCTGGCACAGTGCACGTAGTCTGTTAGCTAAGAGGCGCCCGCATCTATCGCTTCTGACATAATACATCTGTCGCAGGCGGAGAGCCACGTACTCTGCTCTGTCCAGGTCGATGTTTGCTAATAGCGAGCGAGTTGCCTCGAGTTGTCGCCAGACCCGAGGAGCCCCTGTACGTTTGTGTATGCGCTCTAGTTCAAGGACACAGCGGGAGAGGTGGTCTCGCTTGTCCCTGCGAATCCTATTGTCTACCGAGGAAACAGCAATGAATGCACCCCTGACTACAGCTTTAAGGGTTTCCCAGAGTGTGGTTATTGATATGTCGGGGGTGTTATTAAGTGCCAAAAAGTCTTCTAGCATTTTGTTTCACGTGAGGGCGGTGTAATAAAGTTTTGGGCAGGCGCCAGGTTTTCGGGGGTGGTTTAGCTAGTGGAATGGCCAGCGTGAGTGTCACTGCTGCATGGTCCGAGAGTGTGTGAGGTTCTATTTCAGCAGCAGTGGCCCAGGAAGTGACCCCCCTGGGAGCCCAGAAAATAGTCAATCATAGCGTAGGTTTTGTGGGCGTGGGAATAGAAAGTAAACTCTTTAGTGTGGGGATGGAAAGTCCGTCAGATATCTGCCATTCCCATTTCCTGCAACCAGCGTGCTACGGTATGGGAGAGGGCCCCTGACTGCCCCTGGCGTTGGGCCGATGGGGCCAGTTCAGTGTCGAAGAGCAGGTTGAGGTCTCCCCCCAGTAAAACACAGCAGTCCGATGACCTAGTCAGTTTCATCATTGCGTGGCGGATGAATGTTTCTTGCCCGTTGTTAGGGGAATAAATTGTGCCTAAGGTCAAACTGTGTGATCCTTTCATGACTGAGTATGCCAGCAACCTCCACTTCATTTCGGCCTGCTTTGGGCCGATCTTTCCACTAAAGGTGTTAGAGATGAGGATAGCCACCCCTGCAGTCTTAGTAGAGAGAGAGAAGTATTATTGTGGAGAAGCCCTGGAGCAAAGTCTATGGGTGTCCTGCGTGAGGAGATGTGTTTCTTGTATGAGACACATGTGGGCTCTAGAATGCTCTAAGTAGGAGAGGATGTTGCGTCTTTTAGTGGGGTTGTTGAGTCCCTTCACGTTAAGGGTGAGTATCCAGAGTTCCGTCATCATCTAAATGGGCAGGAGGAGGGGAAATGCAAACGCCTACCTGTAAGGCCCACGCAAGAAAGATAGAGCCTGTCAAGGGTACTGGGATGTAAAGCACTTTAAGGTAGTCTCTCTCCTGAGTGCAGTTAAGATAATGGTGGTCCAGGGTGGAAGAAAGAAGAAAAAAAATGAAACAAACCCTGAAAAAACATGCTAACAACAATAACTTTCCGCACATCATCAATGTCCAGGGCGCAATGCCCTATGGAGAGAGAGAAAAAGAAGAGGGAGATAGGGGCCAGTGCTCCCCCCTTGCCGTCCAATCCAGGCCCACCGTCTACTTGCGTGGAAGAAAAGAGGGAAGGAGAAGAAGCAAAGGTAAGGTAGAGATGGGAGGACATAGCCCGCTTTATGTCGATGACAGGTCCGCAGGGTTGTCTGTAAGCGATTCCAAGACTGCTTGCTGCTCTCTGGTCACCGTCTCCGGGCCTCGAGGGTGGCTGCTGGACCGATCTCCATCTGTGGGGGCAGAGGTGTCCGCCATCTCGGCGGGTAGGCTGGGATCGGTCCGGGGAGCCTGGCTTAATGTCCAGAAGCTTCCATGTCTCCTCTAGTGGTCTGAGTTGACGTAATTCTCCTTGAAAGCGAAAGATCAATCGGAACGAGGTGTCCCCAGGAGTAAGATACTCCCATGGATTGGAGATGGGCTGTGACTGGGCGAAAGGCCCTACGCTTCAATAAGGTGGATGCGGCCAGGTCTTAGTAGTGGGTCGGTGTATGGCCCTGGAACTGCAGCAGCTGCTTTCCTCGAGCCAACTGGAGGATGCGGTCTTTCAGTGGAAATTTTTGGACGCATGTCAGAATGTCAGCAGGGGGCGATAGAGGAAGTCTCTTGGGGTCCATGAGATCCAGTTTGATTTCAAAATCTGGCGACTCCTCAAGAACTGTGCGGAAAAGATCAGCCACAAATGCGGTAATGTCATATCCCTCTGCGCCGGATGGGATCCCTCTAACGTGAATGTTGTTGCGGTGCGAGCGATTTTCTAAGTCCTCCGCATGGGCCTGCAAATCTAGGTGCTGATTGCGAAGACGGAGGATCTCCTGCTGAAGTTGTTCAAGCTCCTCTTCTCGGCTCGTCATCCTCCAGTGTAAGATACTGTATCACCTAGTGAGTCAATGTCCCGATGGATGTCTTTAAGATCATTCGAGAACTCCTTTTTCATTTTCTGGAGGTCCTCTCGTAGGGATGTGAACAGAGCTTCTATGAAGGATCGGCTGAGCGGGACCTCAGATCCATCAAGTTCTGCTGTGGTCACCACTCCTGAGGGCGGTGCGAGGCCCTCCGTGTGAGAGTTGGACATAGCATATCTTTCACGGACCAGTCTTTCTTCCCCCTCCCAGTAGCCATGATGCGAAAGGTAAGTATAGCAGGTCTATGCTGCCAGCAGGAGGGCCGTTGTGTGCCCGATAGGGATGCTCTGACTTCCAGAGAGCGGAGCGCAGGACCCCAGGTGAGCAGCTTTTAGAGTTATGCAGCCAGTCCCGCCAGGTGAAGGATCTCCAAACACGCCACCAGTCCCTACACTGCCAGGACCAGAGTCCATGTCCAATTAACCAAGGATGCCACCCATAGGAGGGGGGGGAACGGGAGCACCCACTCCATCTTTAGAGCCTTAGCGCGTGACCAAGTATTAAGTGCTGCAGTTGTGGGCGCCAAGCTTCGCGGGAGCCTTAGCAAGAACAGTCCTGGCTCCGGAACCCCTAGTCCGCCCAGCTACCGATGGAGGGGACAACCTCCCCAGACCAGGGAGGGATAGCTGTGATAGTGCTATACGGCCGCAAGCCAAAGGGCACTTATCTGGGTCGTGTAGGGTGTCGAGGTCCAGTGGCCCAGCAGCTGCTTCGTCCCCAGAGAGTCAGTGATGCCCCTCCCGGCCACTCTTCAGACCGGGAAGGAAGCGGTGCAACTCATAGATGGGGCCCACTTGCCAGCGGGGGCCGCGCAGCCACGTCTCCAACGCAGCCCCTCACAGTCAGGCCCGCAAGGCCTGGGAGCCAGATCCACCCGCCAGTCCTCTCCTCACGGCCCGGAGCTCGGCTCAGTCGTTATGATGTGGAGCAGCCACGCAGGTTCCGAACATGCACAGCAGGCCCATCGCTCCCCAGCCCCCACCGCATCAGCCAGCTTGCTGGCCTCTGCTGCCGTACGGGGCCCACCCCTCTGGACCAGGTTGTCGGGTCTCTCAGCCCCTCCCTGGCTCCAGCGAGAGAAGCGGCAACACACAGGGGTGCAATTCCTCCTCCGCAGTCCACATGCTGTGCATCCCCGGCCATCAGTGAGATCCACCTCTCTCCTCTCTTCGACGGGCGGCCAGTCAAGCTCGGGTGATCCGCACCGCAGGTCTGCAGCACCATCACGCCGCCAGGCCCAGCTCCGGGGCCGCACAGCAAATCTTGCTCCTTGGTGCAATCGCGCCATAAGACCCACCCTGCAGCTCTCTGCAGGACCCCGGGACTGCCGCCATGCAATGCAGTCCCTCACTTCAGCTTTTATGGGGTTTTTTGGCATATGGGCCCAGAACCGGACAGAGAGACAGGGAGGCACGTCTCAACCGCTCACCATCTTGGCCACACCCCCCGCCCTTTTTTAATAGTGAGAATTTTAAAGTTCATAAAAATGTTCCATGATAAGAAGTGTTTGGTAGAATATTTATCTGCACTTTTAAATTCCCCCAATTCAAAAGGACATACAATTATATGTTTGTGTCATCCATGTAACGGTGCCACATATGGCAAAAGGTGTGTCCTGTGCTACAAGTACATACCACACAGACTCTGTCACCCATAGAATTATATCCCATTCATACGTACACATGTTCATACATCCCCAAAGAGCACGCTTTCACTGACACACATGGCAGCCTTTTCACAGTGCCCTTAGTCATAGTATGTAGTTCAAACCATAGTATCTGGCTCTATGGACTTTAGGCATCAAGTGAATTAAGCTAGCTGTGAGGGCGTCTGGTGCCAATGCACAAGTTGTTTAGTCTTCAGTAGTGCACAATGTTTTGCACTGATCTGAAGTAGCTCACATCAAAGAAAATGTAGGATGTCACTGGCCTGGATTAGTGAGTTGAAGACATGGCAAGGAATGAGGGTAGTCACCAGGTCACTACAAAAGTGTGTATTAATATATTTGTTTTGGTCAGCATGTGCAAATACACATGTTGTAATGTAACGTATGAGTCCTGCTTGTGATAGATGTAGCAAAATTGTGTTACATCAATACGGACAAACAAAAAGTCACAAAAAACAATCTTTTTTTCTTTCACTTCTAGTATCCATAAAAGTCAACGCCCATCTGAAGCGGGATATCTGGAAGGCATCACCAAGAAGATGCGGACCCTGGCGGTCTACAAGTGGCGCAGCCTCCATTGCAGGAAGAGGTGGGAGGACCAAAGACGCCGGACCAGAAAGTCAGCCAAGTCCAGGTCGGACAGTTCTCCCAACATGGGAAGCGCGTACGCCGCACCCTGACCCGCCTAATGGCCTGTATTCTTGCGGTGGCCTATCCCCGGCTTGATGGGCCATCGAGAACCCAACAGCAGCAACAAGGGGTAAGTTCTTATTTAAGTTTCACATGTTACATGACTAATTTTTTGGTACTGCCAGGATTATTCCCATCAACATTAAGGGTGACCTATGTCCAACGCACAAGAAGAGATCTTGAAGGTGTAAGTTTTGCACAATGTGTATGATGATGTGCTTTGTCTATTTATTTTTTTTGGGAAGGATCCCACCTGATCCCTATTCACTACCAAAGGACTGATCTGAGCAGACTCATGGCTGCCTAAACTACACATATACATCAGGTTGTTTGATATGATGAGGGACAGTTGTACCAAACAGGCCACTAATTGTATTGAGTGTGATGCTCCTTCACTATTGTGGATGATGTAATGGTAAACCAATTACATGTGACATAGCATACTATCCACTTATGATATAGTGGAAAGTTACAAACGTCACATTGGTAAGCTGGGATTTTACACAAATAAGAGTGAGCACGTGAGACAAAATCACTAGTTGCCTAAGAATTAATGGCTACATTTTGGAGTCTACACATATCCCAATTGCATCAGATATACTGTTTCATACATGTTAAAATCCACAGATTTGCATTATGTCTTACTCCTTTACAAAAGTGTATGCAAGCCAGTGTGTGTTTTGTACAAATACTTTTGATACTTTTTGTAGAAAAACAGACAGGAATGTGTACACAATTGTGACAGAGTACCACATACCCCAAGCCATTTTTCAGTGTCCTCTGTTATGTCCAGATCAGAACTCTAGATGGAGAAAAATACGATACTTGAAGATTGCATGTACTATCACATATATGTTGGAGTATTCCATCTTGAAGTTCAGAATCAGGCCCCCCTCATGACTCATTTGGAAATTGGTGAAATGCATCAAGGTGTGATCTGTTTTATATTGAGAATTGCATTTGATTCTTTGATGTGGGTATCATATGTGAATCAGTGTATGTCATATTTACTAAGATGTGGTGCCACGTTTTGCCTAAGGTGAAAACCACCATATCTTGTTCAACAATTTCACAATGGAGAGACAAACTTGAAATAACTTGAGATATTTTGGAGTCAAATGTGAAAAAGTAGTTGCTCTGTACTAAAGTGGATTAGAAATGTATGAAGCCCTATGTATATACTTATCCTATTGGAGTCATTTGTCAATCCACATTGACAAAATGTCTACATTTCTTCAATAGCATAGGTAAATACATAGTGTGTGATACATTGATAAGCCACTTCAGTAGGGAAACCATATAATATGTTGTACATTTGTACTATTCTTGAGTTACTTGAGGTAAGTGTTACCATTGTGAAATGGGCAAACAAAGGCGACAGGCTTTCAGTTTCTGCAAATATTGGTACATTGCAGTATTTGTTGACACACATTGATGCATATTTTACTTTTAGTGTATGCCATTAATGCAGCTTTTTGGACCTTGTATACACAGTGTCACCTTATTGGTAACAACATTTTCACCATTCTGGTCAACCATTCAGAGGTGTTCAACAATTCCTTTAGGGAAATGAATATGGTTAAGTGACGAGATCATATATGATGTAGGAGCTATCATGGGGAATTACAAAACTGTGACCAAATGGCACCTCACCCCCTTCCCCTGTCCCCCCGGCTGCACTGAGTGGGAGGCTATTGACCTCCTTCGCAGCATTGCTGTAGGCAAGACTGCACTCCTGAAAGCCATCCGGTGCCTTAGCGGTCATATGCAACAACTGACAGCTTACCTGGAAGTCAATTCACAGTGGTATGTCTGGCCTACAGCGGTCGTTTTAAGCTCTGGCCTCCTCAATGACTGCAGCCTTCCACCCATCCCAACCTTGTGCCCCACCTACCACCCCTTCCCCATCCCAATTCCCTATTCCCAGCCCTGTATCAAACACACTCACACCTTTGCACACACCCACTACAACACACACAGGCAGCACACACACATATAAACAGAGACAGCAAATAACACAGGCACACCCCCAAACAGACATCACACCCACCACTTCACCCACATGCACCACCACCACACCCACAGATACCGCATCCACCACCACCACACACACATGTACCACACCCACCATCAGCTCACCCACAGACACCAGACCCACCACTACACCCACATGCACCACCACCATCACACCCACAGATACCACACCCACCACCACACCGACAGACACTGCACCCACCACCACACCCACATGCACCACCCCCACCATCAGCACACCCGCAGAAACCGCACCACACCCACATGCACCACCAGCACACCCACAGACACTGCACCCACCACCACACACACATGCACCACCCCCACCACCAGCACCACAACCACACCCAGTACCTCCACAGCACACCCATCCACACAGACAAATACATTAGAAAGCAAACCCAGAAAACACAAACGCTCACCCTCACCCAAACAACAGACACCAAGGAACCAACATACCACCAAACGTACACAACATACACCAGACCAACAGGCACCTGCACCCTCAACACACACATGCACATCAGCCACTGCCACTCCCACTCCCTCTACCTCCCAAACCCAACTCCATGCCGAATATCATACCCATTTTCCCCATGAGTTTGTTGTTTGCCTATGCCTTAAGCCCTTCCACACCCCAGCCCACCCCTTTCAAACGCAAAGCTACCCATTCCACGCCCCAACCTACCCCTTCCACATCCCAACCTACCCCTTCCACATCCCAACCTACCCCTTCCACATCCCAACCTACCCCTTCCACATCTCAACCTACCCCGTCCACATCCCAACCTACCCCTTCCACATCTCAACCTACCCCTCCCAAAATAGAAACCACCCCTACTAAAGCCAAAAATACATCCCCCAAACACAATGCCCCCTCCCAAACCCAAGTCCACCCCTCCCAACCCCCCCCACCCCCCCAAGTAAGATCTTTGATGTGCCAGCTCTGCCCACTAGATGCCCCTTCCTGAGGAGGTTCCCCTTGGCAATGAATTAAGATGCGAGCTTTGTGCCACGGCACAACAGTGCACAGGACTTTGTACAGGTGTTATGGACTACCATTTCACTTTTAAAGTATGTCGAGAGACTTATCTCATTGTTTGGAATACATCCATAATTTTGTTTTCACCAAGTTAGTCCTTGCATTAATTTTCTTTTGCAATTGTTTCATTTCTAGCAATGTTTCTGACTAAAATATGAAGTACTTAATTTTCCTTACCACGAATGCAGGTAATACAACAGATTTTTTTATTGTCTACTTTGTTAAGTGCATACACTGGTTAACATAGTATGTGATGGTCATTTGAATTTAGGTGCAGGCATTTATCATAGTAATAACCACTTGCACAAACTAATTGATGTTGAAAATATTTTTGGAATGTGTTACTACAGGTGGGTTTGTTTCACCTTGATTACTGATCAGTATGTGCACATATGCATTACACCTTATAAAATATTGTGACTATTGAAATTGGATACAGTACAAGACGTGCACTAGACAAGGGGTAATGGTACATGGATGTATATGTTGAGTACTTCAAATCTGAGACTGACATTGATTATACTGGTAATTTATAAGGTAACGGTTACACCTTGTCAAGTGCCATTTCCACATCATGTTACATTGCACTTATCCCAATGCTATGTGTTTGCATATGTTTTTAATCTGACAGTTTTCAAAATGCATTTCAACACACCTGTAGGGTGTCTTTTTTATTTTTTAATTAATATCCTTTGTTGTGCAAGAACAATGGATTTAACCCAGATCTCCTGACTGGGGATGAATGTATGATTTATTCAGCATTCTGTCCATCATTTGTTTGTGTATTACTTTTCGCCCTAAGTGGGAAGGGTATGTCCCGACGTGGGTCCCTTGCTCACTGTGCCACTGGATTCAAGCTAGCCTGGCTGATGAGGGGTAATACCCCGAAACCGGTTCCAGGATGCTTGTTTCTGGTCCAGGGAGGACCTGGCTTGGCAGTTTGGGCTGGACTGTTCCCATAAGGAACAGGGTCAAGACTGATTTGCATATGGATGGGTCTAAACTGGGGTGGCATGGTGAGCAAAAGAACGATGGATTTAACCCAGATCTCTTGACTGGGGGTGAATGTATGATTTATTCAGCATTCTGTCTATCATTTGTATGCGTAGCTCTGTTTTTTTTTAAGCAGCTTGCACCAAATTTATGCATACAATGTGATCATACAGGTGTGTTTCTTTACATTTCTTAAATGTCAACATCACAGACATACGCATTGCACATTGGTATGCTATTGCTTGTAAGGGAGATAAAAATTGCATGAGTCCAGTGTGAATGTTAACAGAGAAGTCAAAAGGTAACAAGTAAATGTGGAAATTACTGTTGTTTCTGTTCATGGCGGTGTTGATTTTGTCCATCCTAAAGCAGCGGCAGGACTTGGGTCCATGGCGGAAATGGAAGTGTGAAAGTGACAAAAGGTGACTTTCTGCCTTATATCCCTTCCAATCCGCCAACTCAGGTGTGGAGGTTTGACCGCCACAGTCACATCGGCAGGAATGCACATCGTGATTGGCCCGGTGGACAAACTGGGGGTCCACCCTCTGACAGACTCTTGCCTATTGCGCCATTGACGCGGGTGAACATACCTGGTGGTGTTGGGGGCACTCCAACGGTCTTTTATCCGCCGAACTACCAGCATCTACATAGAGCAGGTGGACCGCCTAATAGGCGGATGGAGAGACCGTTGAAAGAGCAGCGGCGGGACCAGGTCCACCAAGATCTAAAACAGGCCCTATGGAACTACCAGGGGTCAGCACAGAGAATACTTTAAGGTCGTGCTGTAGTTCATTCTGCTGCTATGGGAATATATATTTTTTTTATTTTTTTAGCGTAATACGGGAATCCCATATCCATAACCATACCCAACCTTCCATGTCTCCCAATCCGTGAGGACAACCTTTTGCCCTTATCCCCCATCCTAAAGAGGTCTTGAAGAAGAGAAAGGTGTCCTCCCAGTCCACTGACCCCATCCACAAGCTGTGAAAGACGTGAGCTGTGACAGTGTTTCCGAGGAAACCTGAGAAAAAGAAGAAAAAAAAACCAGTGATGTGAGCCTTACCCCTTATTATGTTAGTTATTATTATGTAGAAAGAAAAAAGTCAAAAGAAGAGTGCAAGAATGTTGAAACTGTATGACAAGCATATTACAATAACTTTATGTTAATGGGGCTTAGTAGTTTATGCTTTTCATCATCATCATAAAATCTTTGTTCGGGTGACAAAAACAACCATAAAAGAATACAATGCATAGAAATGTAAAATCATCTCAATAAAACATCACATAAAAATGGCAATCATTAAAAAGAGAACCCAGAACAGCAGAATCAGAGCAATTAGTCAGGTCTCGATCTCAAAGACGTCAATGCAGCACGTAGGAAGCATAAAACAGCAAACATGACAAATTCATTGGGGAGCATCTGTAGATAGGCCGGCTGTACTTGAGGAAAATTCAGGGACTTCAGCAGGGGGACTAAAAATTGCTTCCTGGGCCTTCTAAAATAACAGCAAAACATAACAAAGTGTAGGGTGTCCTTCAGAAACCTATTGTCGCAGCTGCAGGGCAGCCTGCAATTGGGCAGAGGCCAGCCACTTGGGGAAGCCAGGAGATGGTAAAGCGAGTTGAACCTAAACCTGGCTGGAAGAAACCTTTCATGCTGGTGGCGAACCTGGGCTGAATAAGGCTCTGAACAGTTTTCAGTAGCATGTGTCTTCACAACAATGAATTCTGCAGCTCACACTGTTCTCTTTCCAGCAGTGCCGTTCTAAGAACAACCTCTTAACACATTTCAGTTCACGAGAGCACAGCGAATGGGGATCAGTAAAAATATCTGATCTCCCATGGGAGGCAAAAGTTGCATTAACATAGGCTTTCCAAGGGATTTTATGTGCCAGGTCGAGGGCCAGGCAATCAGAAAGGATCAACCAGTTCAGCTTCAGATCCACCCTGGTCCAAACCTTGATCCAGCATAGGACAGGGCTAAGGGCCACTGTGTCCATCACGTGACCAAGTTCCGCGTGCACTGAGAAAGCAGGGATACAATGAGGTACCTGCGTTACTTGATGTAAAAATGTATTCTCTGCACTAGTTCCTTCGCAATTTATTCTCTGCACTAGTTCCTTCGCAGCTTGTTATTTTGTACACTTCATACAATACTATTTTGTGAAAATAAGCCAATGTTGCAAGATTTTTTTTTTTTTTAACAACTTTATTTATTACTTTTTAAACTCCAACAGGGCGTTTGTACACAGATCTTCAAAGCGATCATCATCAATCCATTTCTTGGAAGGAACAGTTCTCCAGTGACGCATCAATCAAGCACTTCAGTTATGACAAAAGGAAACACATTGAGGTACATGTCATAATGACAAATTCGGATACCTCTACCAGCAAGCAACGTGATAACATAATAAAAAACTTTTAGGTAACATATCACTATTACTATCTGATGAGTCAGTCTGTTCATTTCCATTTCCCGTTGCATTAAGCATTTCTCTGCATAATTCTCTCCACGTTGCGACATCCTCAGCTAATTTATCGTCCTTTCTGCAGGCCTTCATATACAGCACTTCAGCAAGGGACCACTCACCTATATCTCTCATCCAACCCTCTAATGTCGGTACTCTTGAACTCATCCAGCATATGGCTACCTGCCGTTTGGCCAGCACCATAACTAATTGTAACAGTTTATAGGCCATCTTACATTTCCTATGCATCGGTATCTGCCCCAAGAGACACTGCGCTGGATTGGCTTCCACTTGGATACCCACCCCCCCACACACCTTTGCTACCACACTAGTCCAATATTGCTGCACTTCTGAGCATTCCAATGCCAAATGCAAGAATCCTGATAGGTCCCCGTGACATCTAGGGCATTCATGGGATCGAGTTGGATCTATACAATGCAATCTCACAGGCGTCATATACACCCTCTGCGGGAAATTATAGTGTATTAATTTTAGACGCGCGTTACAGGATATTTTACGCGTTAATGCGCATGCATTCTCCCAATTTTTGTCTGTCAACGGGTCCTGCAGGTCCTCATTCCATGCATCCCTTGCCCTGTGGACCAGTGGCCTCGAGTTCACTCTCATGGCCCTATATAGCAGTGAAACCAATCTGCGCCCACTACCACATGTGAGCAATACATCCAATGTCTCGGTCGTTTGGGGCATGTTTGGATACGTGGGCCATGTAACCCTAGCTAGATCCAGCAGACCTGCATACTGTAGGTACTGCCCTCACCCCAGACCAAAACCCTCAGATGCCTGTTCGAATGTAATGAAAGTGTTTTTCGTATGTAAATCCGCGAGCACCTGGCACCCACCCTCCCTCCAAGCCCGGAAGGACATATTCTCAACCATCTTATGCACTGGTGCCAATAGCCAAATGCTTAACTCCCGATGAAATAGTGCGTGCCTTAGCATGCGTTCCATAAATTTTTGCCATAAGAATGTCATTTGTTTAACAACATATGGCAGATCCAAGCCCGCACCGCCCCCTGCATCAGCACGACAGGAAGACTTTCCGGCTGAACATGTCCACTAAGCAGGCGCTTCTCCCAGTTGTCTCCCTCATCCAACCACCACGCCGCATGCTGGAGGTGCGCTGCGTAATAATATAAATCCAATCTGGGCGCCTCTAGTCCCCCCTCCTCATAACGTCTGGATAGGACCTGCAGTGCTACTCTGCTGCATTTCCCCACCCAATATAGGGACACCAAAATTGATCTCAGTTGCCTGAATACCGACATGGGGATATTGCACATTGAGTTCTGTAAAGCATAGAGACATCGAGGCAAATGCACCATTTTTGCCACTGCAATTCTGCCCATTAAGGACAGCAGTAGTGTATTCCAAAAACCTACTGAGTGCTTCAGGGAGTCTAATAACTTAAATATATTCAGGCAAAGAACTTGAACATCCTCATGCGCCACCTGTATTCCCAAATAACAGAAATGACCTGTTTCCCATCTCAGCCCTAAGTCGGGCAATTCCTCGGCCCTATGTCAATGTTGCAAGCTTACTTGTAAATGATGTTGCAAGCCTACTTGTAAATGAATATGTGCGCCCGGCAGGGCGCTGCTATGGTGAAATTCAATAAAATATGCTGTGGAAAAAAAATGATTCTCTGCAGTTTGGATCTTAGCCAGGTTGGCATACCCCAAGACCTTACTTCCGTACTGTAACTGGGACACACATTTGGCCTGATAAATCTTTAGCATGATCCTCGGTTACCAAGACCCTAGCCTACGCGCAAAACTAAAAACCACCCCGTGGTTTTAAGAAACTCCGATCTTTTACCCTCAATTAACGGCTTCTGGTTGTTTTTGGCATCAAATAGGACCCCCAGATGGGGAAAGGTTGATACTTTACCCAAGGTGTGATTTGACACATTAAAGGTCTTAGTGCTGGTGGACTTCGGACTGACAACTATAATATAGGATTTTGAAAAGTTGACAGACAGGTCCAAATCCCACATAAATAGGACAAGCCTAACCAAGAGTAAATCCAACACCCTAGCCGTGCGGGCCATGAGGACCGCATTGTCTGCGTATAACAAGACTGGGAGGAATCTACCACCTACCCTAGAGCAGTCCCCCTGGGCTGAAAGCAGAGCAAACTCCATCCCGTTCACATACAATGTGAACAGAAATGGAGCAAGAATACACCCCTGGCGAACACTGCAAGCAGCGCCCTGTGAGAAATGCACTGAGGCATCAAAATGTAGGTTGGCAAAAAGAGCCACGATCCTCGGGTCAACCCCCATCTTGGAAAGCAAGGCCCAGAGTTTAGCACGGTTGACCCTGTCGAACGTGGACGTCAAGTCCATAAAAGCTAAGTGCAAAGATTCAGACCGGGCAACCGTGTATTTATTAATAATGAGATGAAGATTCAGGCATTGGTCAGAGGTAGACCTGCCAGACCTAAAACCATATTGGACATCGCTCATGATGTTATTTGTATCTGCCCACTCCAGCAGCCTATTGAGGATTACCCTCCCCAGGACCTTTACCACCGCATCTATTAACAATATGGAGCGGTAACATTGGGGATTGTCCTTGTCCCCCTTCTTGAAGACCGGCACAATCAAGGCTGTGGACCACGAGGGCATCGCCCCCTCCTGTGCGGCTGCGTTTAATGCTGGGTCAAGAGAGGCCCCAAACCACCACTTCGGCCCTAAACAGGTCTGGGGGAATTCCCTCCGAGCCCGGGGCCTTATTGCTGGACAGCGCCATGATGCCCTGGATAATTTCTCCCAAAGGAATAACCACTGGGGTGGTAGCTGAAATCACTGCTGCTCTGTCATTGTCCACCCCACCCCTCACCTGGTTATAGATACCTTCAGAGTGGTCGACCCACTGTTGCTCACAAATATGATGACATAATGCCGGGCCAGAGCCGCCCGCAAAGCAGGGCCTACTTACCACTTTCCAGAAGAGGGAGCAGTCACCACTTTCACACACCTGACAAAGCTCCTCCCAGGCTATCTCCCGCAGGGTAGATTTACGGTTGTCTAGGGCTATCTTATAGGCCTGCCTGCACCCTGCAACCAGACTCCTATCCCTTGGTGACTGGTTAAGTGCAGTCTTCAGCTGCCGAAGGGACCTCACATAGTGCCTGTCAAACCACTTTGGGTCTTGGGGGCCTATAATGGGAGTCATTATTGTCAGTAGGTTAAGAACGACCTGAGCGATACCATCAAAAGCTTGTAAAACCTCCCTTCCTGCAGCATCTATGTCCAGAAAAATGGCAAACTCCTGCAAACACTTGGCAAAAAGGGAGGCTTTAAGGCACTGGGGATCCATCTGAGACCAGTTAAGCCTTCTACCCTGATCCACCAGGGAAAGCCCACTAAGAATCCCCCCATGCGGGCCGTAGGAACATCCAGGGCCAGGGGGTTATGGTCAATAAAGGGGCTGTAGCTGATGTTAAAATTAAAGATGAGTGGGAACAATGAGGCAGAAACTAAAATAAAATCAATGATCGACATACAGCCCCTTGCCTTGAAAGTACGAACAATGTTAGGATTGGGAGAGTATACCAATTTGTCCACGGCAAATACCAAGTAACGTGAGTCAAAGATTGCACCAAGCTCAAGGCCCTCCTTGGTGTGGATAAAATGGAGCCCCTCAGAGAGCAAACACTTGGGTTTTGAGACATAAGGTCCAAGAGGAGGATCACATAAGCGGCAATTAAAATCTCCCACAAGCACAATTAGTTCCCTCCCAGTACCCCTCTCTCATAATGCGTTCAGAGCCAAACTAAGATGAAAGAAATTGGCGTCCGTACCATGCCCCACCCTGGCACTATAAAAATTAACTTAGGCTATCGGAGTGGCATTAATATCAACAACCCATGCAACATCTTGCCCACCAGTCCAATCACGAGCATACCCACTCAACTCCACTGCAATAAACTTGATCAAACTGCCCCCCCCCACCGGAGCCCTCCCTGCCACCGAGGGCTCTGCCGGGTGACAGTAAGTAGTATGGACCTACAGGAAAAAGCTGTTCTTAACTTCCCAAGTTTCCTGGAGGCAAATGATCTGGTATGATTTTATAAACTGCAACCAGCTAGGGTCGGTAAATGTAGCAGAAAGTCCCACAATGTTCCAAGACAAGAGGTTCCACCCATTGCATGATTAAGGCGTAGCCACTGAGGTTATAACGGGTATCTGGGATGGCAAGGGGGATCAAGGGGACCCAATCAGTCGCACAACTCTAGGTTGCTCAGGGGGGAAATCTATTTGAAATGCTCAATGGAGAGGGCTGCCTAGATGCTGTACATACCCCTACCTCACAGGCCTGAGACACGGGAGGATCGCAAACCCTATCTGGCTTATAAAAAAAAACACAAAGGGAGAGCAACTATACCAGGTGGGTTACATATCCTCGGGAGGGAGGCAGGGCAGACAAAACATCTGCAGCGATCTGACGGCTGTTGAAATTAACCACCACGCAATCTCCCGCCCATATTATCCTATCTGGACCCACCCAACCGACTCTCCGGGTCATTGTAATAGATTCCCATAACCCTCACTAGTTCATTCATTATCTGACAAGCAACTTTTAGTCCATGATTCCAACAGTGCTTTATCCCCCTCCTCCAAGGTGCACATATGAGTATGCAAGTGTCAGCACGCAAACCAACACAAATCTCTGCTCCCTTGGCACACTGATCTACCGGACCAGGAGCAGTAGGACTTTGGTGCTCGCCAATGGACCCATCTCTCTTTTAAAGGAAAATTCAGGTAATGCCCTGTCTCAAACAGGCATTTTAGGACTTTAAGAATGACAGACAAAGGACTGCTAAGGATTTACTTGGAATAATTATGCAAAATACAAGGCCAAAATAGCGATTAATCATATATCAATTTAGTCAATGTGCTAAGCTCGAATTACAGAATCATGAACTCAGGAGAGATCAAATACTAAACTGACAGAGATTTGCAGTCTAAGAATGGGGAAAGGGTCTCCTCCCCACACCATAAATCACACTCTTTTTATAGGGTTTAAACAAAAGGTTTACACATTCACCACATTAGTACAAGGTTTTCAGGCTCATAACCAATAAGAATTAAGAAAAAAGAAACATTTGCACTATTACATTACATGGATTTCAGTGTTCATAACATCTGGTACATGGGATACAACTGTTACACAGTATGTTACTTGATCTGGGAAAGCTAAAATTGGCCTTGAGAAAAACATATCTCGTTCGGAACGTACAGTAAAGTCTTTGCCTTGCTCCATGGAGCCTGGAAATTCTTTATTATAGTGAGAAATGAAATGGCAGAATAAATCACGTGCTGTAGGACATCACATCTCACATTTCATTTCATTTCATTTCATTTCACATCAAAGATGAATGACAGAAACTTGGAGGCTTATTTATAAGGGCCCTGCTTCACTTTTGCGCCAAGTATAGTGGTACATGCGTGACACAGGGCTCTTAATCCGATTTATGAAGCCACGCAAAGCCCCCCTGCGTGGTTGTGAGTGGCCTCATAAATCATGAGTAAGGCAATGCAGCGCAAATCGCTGTGTCGCTTTACTCTGTGCCCAGGAGGCATTCCATGGGCGCTGTGGTGGGTTTTCCCACGCAATACCCATGGAATTTGACGCTGCCCCACATTTACAAAATCTTGTACACCTGGGGTAACGCCAAATCCGTACGCCTCCCGAGGTGAGGTGTTGTTCTTTCCTCTTTCTATGTGTGCTGGATTCTACAGCACACATAGAAAGAGTAAAACGCCTATTAGGATTGCTTTTGTGCAGGAAGGGACACCTCGTATTTTTTATGTGACTGCACTGCTTCACCTCAACACACTGGTACCATTCCAAAGAAACCTACAGCTATTGTTTCAGTTGAGCGACCAAAAAAGGATCTCGATTCGCCTACTAAATCACCCACTCATCTAACCCTGGACAATGTGATGGAGGAGATACGGGCCCTAAAACCATTTATCATGGATACGAATGACTCTCTTCAATGCTATGAAGAAAAATGGTCTTTACATGATCAGCGTATTTAAACTCTGGAACAGAGAGTGAGCAACCTTGAAGATTCGTCTCCTGCTAATTCTCACATAACTAAGGACATTGCTCAACTCAAATGTTTTACAGAGAATTTGGAGACTAAAAATAGAAGAAACAATCTTCGCCTTTTTGAAATTTCAGAGGGCTACGAAGGTTCTAATACAATTACATTTGTTCGACAGAGATCCCTTCCATTTTGAATCTTCAGCCCTCCTCTCCTCTCTCTATTCAACTGGCCCACTGTCTTGGCCTTCGTCCATAAATAGGCAACAACACACGCCTTGGAGGAATCATCATCCTGTTTCTGCAATTTAATGAGTTGACGCACTTGCTCTCTGTTGCTAAGAAAGCCAGATCCCTACAATGGTCAAGTCACAGGGTATTCTTCAAGCAGGATGTATCCCCTGCCACTGTAGCTCGCCGCAAGCAATTTCTTGATCTCTGTCCACAATTGAGATCCATGAACATCCGTTATGGACTACTACACCCATGCCTCTTCAAAATCACTTTTAATGACAAACCCTACTCCTTTGAAGAACCCGCAGATCTGCAATCCTTCATCAATGATCATAGATATGACCCCATGGAATTACGGTCATCCTCTATTACATGACTCCTCTCACTTCTCAAATTTTGGTTGTTCATTTTCTCTGTTCTTAGATAAGCTTTATGACAATTACTATGTATTAAGGACATTTTTCTTCCTTCAAATGTTATAGTTTCCTCTGGATATTTTTTTTTGTTTTGTTGCATATTTGAATTTGCTCATGGTTGATCATTCTGTTTAATGTCATTCATAAATAATTTTTCATTTGGCTCTTTCCATTGTTCCAGTAGGACCCCATTGTGGATTTGTCATGTTGTCTACTCCCTCTCATTTGCTCTTGGCATCCTCTGTGTCCTCCTCTTGTATCCAGTGGTAAGTGTAATATGCTTCCCCAAGCCATTTTTATCTTCAGTGTAGTCTTGTAATTGTCGTCCATTTAGAATTCTAGCATATATATTTATTTACATGTTTCTTTTGTCCTGTTCCTATATAAGTTTTTTTTCCTTTCACTCATGCACCAATGGCGCTGTGCCTATCTCCTCAGGTTTTCCGCTGTCCCTTTCCCTATGGGGAATCTTCTATGGTATTTTCTTTTCCTTCTTCTTCAGCATCTGTAGACCTTGGTCCCTGAGATGCCACCTTTTGGTGTATCCTGGTTTTCGAAGGCTGTTTACCTTTATTACTTTCACTGCTCTTTGCTATTCCTTTCCTCTTGTGATTCTATTTCTTTTTCCTTACAGTTATATTTTGCCTTGCAATCTCATGCAATCAACTAATGTATATTTTCTGCTTCTCAAATGCAACTTGGAACAGTTACATGGAATGTCAAGGGGCTTAAAAACCCCATTAAACATTAGCGTGTCTTATCTCATCTTGCTCGTTCGAAATGTCATATATCTTTGTTACAGGAAACACATTTCAGCGATCTAGAAGCAGCTAAACTTAAGAAGCAGTGGGTCAGTGACATTTTTGTATCCAGAGTCATAATTCTATGCCACAAATCTCTACATCCTACAATCCACTCCCAACACCATCACTCAGACGGACGCTGGTTCCTAGTTACCCTTAAAACTGGGGACATTAATCTCACCATATTTAATCTATATGGCCCTACGCACCCAGACACTGATTTCTAGGAGAACTTGTCATATGCTATCTCGGAACACGCTTCTGATAACCTATTAGTGGGAGGGGATTTTAAACAAGTTTATGATCCCTTTTTAGACAGACATTCCAATTCACGTTTCGTCCCACATGCCTCACACAAAGGGGCCGATTCCGATCTCGGCCGGTAGGGCACCGAATCGGATTCGGCTGAACCGGATCCGATTCGGAGCCCTTTTTCCCGACCGAATCGTACGTGCGTCCGGGCGAACGAGTACGATGCGAGCGCGTGCAAATTCGCCGACCGACTCGTACGCCCGTCCCAACCGCACCGACCGACTCGCACGGATGCGCTGCGCACCTCGCAATGGAGACGTTCCCCGGCCGGGCAAGTACGATGCGCGCCGCGAGCAGTCCGACCTACTCGCGCCGTCCGGCTCGAAGAAGCAGTCGGAGCCGTACTTTGGGGGTCTGTGTTGGACCCCCCTGTACGCGTAGCCGCGCGAGTCGCACCCCCCCCCTACCTGTGCGTGTATGGCGCGAGTCGCTTCGCCGCGTACACGCTGTAGGGGGCGCCCTTGTCCGCCTCGCACCCATTGAGTCAATGGGAGCCCGCGTACGCGTTGTACGACAGGCTCCCATTGACTTCAATGGGAGTCCGACCGACTCGAGTCCGATGGCATACGTGCACATCGTACTCGTTCGGTCGGGCTGCACGGGTCCGATTCGGTCGGAAATCTCTCCGGGTCCGGCTCGGTCAGAGAGATTTCCGACCCGAATCGGAATCGGCCCCAAAGCCTTCAAGACTCTCATCTCTCACTTTCTGACTCATGGCGGTTATATAACCCGAGCTTTTAAAATATTCATTTTATTCCCCTACGCAACACTCTCAATCAAGCCTGGATTATATTTGTTGTAGCAAAACTTTAATGCAGCACGTAGTTAATTCAGAGATAAGCTCTATATTAATTTCAGACCATGCCCCAGTGCTAACTGACCGTTGGAGATTTAATAATTCATTACTTTCAGACGCTAATTTTCGCAAATCTTATACTGCTTTCATTAATTATTTTTTTCACTTTAACGACAATGATTAGATATCCTTTTCTTCGGTATGGGACGCCTTCAATCCTGCCTCGAGAAGCTTTATAATAGGTTTCCTTCACTCTAAGAAAAAAACTACTCAACAGAAACCTGCTTCTATACTGGCTCATGTCAAAAATCTTGAACATAATTATTGTACTAGTAAAAAATAATACAATTGATCTAGACGCTTTAATTAATACTAAAATCGAGTTTAAAATTTTTTCAACTGAACAGGCCAGTGGCACTCTGCTCAAACTCAACGCCAAGTATTATGGGGGCAATAACAGGGCCCGTTCTCTCCTTGCCCGTTACTTAAAATGCAGACAGGAAAAATCGTCGATCAAGTCCATCTCCAACCAGATGTTCAGGGATCAAGATATTGCGGCATGCTTTGCCTCTTATTACAAGCACCTATACTCCCCAGACCATACACCATCAGAGAAGTCAATCAATGCCTACTTTTCTAATCTCAAACCTAAGACTATGCCACATACAGATCTCTCCGTCCTAGAACAACCACTTCAAATTGAAGAAACACTCTGCTGTTCTTCAAAAAGGTAAAGCCTTTGACCCCAACAGCTTCACAATAGCATTTTATCTTCATTTTGCTCAGCTTTTACTTCCTAAACGTTTTAAGCTTTTTACCCATTTTATCAATTCTAACTGCGCTTATGGCTCCTTTGCGGAAGCTACTATTTGCTTAATTCCTACAAAAGACCCTGGAATAGGTAGAGCAGCTTGGGGAGTACAGTCATCTTGATTACATGGATTCTCCCCAGCCATGACAGATATAGGGGGGACCACCTATGCAAGACAGTTTTCAGTTGCTGAAGTAAGGGGGGATAGTTGGCCCTAAAGGGGTCCGAAATCTCGGGGGTGATTTCAATGCCTTAGTATGTGATGTTCTTCTTAGCCTGCTGGAAGGGTGTGTCTCTTCTCAGGGCATCCATCTCTGGGGTGGGCAGGGTCAGGTTGAGCAGGAAGGATTTGGTTAAGTAAACTTTAAATCCCGCCACCTGTTTAAACCATTCTAGTTCTTGTAGGAGTGTCGCTAATGATTGCTGGGGCGTTGTCAAAGACAGTAGGGCATCGTCCGCAAACAGTGACACCTTATGCTCTATGGAGTCAAACGGTATGTAGATAGGTACAAATCTCCTGGTTCGCCTTAATCTTAGTTGCTAACAGTTCTGTGCTTAAGGCGAATAGTAATGGTGACAAGGGGCATCCTTGTCTTGTCCCCCATGCCAGTTGAAAAAGGTCTGAGCTCACCCCATTCACCAACACTCTAGCACTCGGAACAGCATAGTTGGCCCTAATCATGGTTATAAATTGTTCACAGAAGCCAAATTTATGTAGGATGTGCAATAGAAGCTGCCAGTCCACCCGGTCAAAAGCCTTCTTGGCATCCAGTGCCAACAAGACTGCTGGGATCGTTTATTTGGTGGCTTTCTCAATTAGATGAAAAACTCTCTGAATGTTGTCGTGGGTTTGCCTGCCTTTGATGAGTCCTGACTGGTCAGGATGTATTAAATCAGGAAGCAGATCTTCTAATCTGGTAGCCAATATTTTCGAGTGCAACTTTGCCTCTATGTTTAGGAGGGCTATTGGGCGGTAGGAGCCGCTGACCGCTGGGTCTTTACTGGGTTTTTGTATAAGGGAAATGAGAGCCTCATCCATGGATGGTATAACTGCTCCAGTCCCAGCCATCGAGTTAAAGAGGGACACTAGGTGTCGGGTGATTTCTACACCATAGGCTTTGTAAAACCAGGCTGTCCGCCTGTTGGGTCCCTGAGATTTATTCGGTTTCAGGCTCTTGATTGCCGCCTGCACTTCCTCCTCAGTAATGGGGCTGCACGAAACCTAATTCTGTGTATCAGATACTCGTGGCAGGACTACTTCTTCCAAGTACTTTTGTTGGGCCTGCCCACTAGGTTCCTGTGCTGAGTACAGCTTTTTATAGAATCGACCGAAGGCCTGAGCTTTACCAGTATCTGAGGTCATTGTCTCTACCCCCTCGTCGTTAATACTCCCTATGTATTCCTTCTCCCTTTTAATCCTTAACTGCCTTGGTAGATGGGTCCCACCTTGTTGCCTTGCTCATATGTTGTGCATTGAAGTCGCAACAAGGTAAGTTCTGCTCTAATGTTATATATAGCGTTGAGTTTCCCTCATAACGCCATCACTTGCCGCTGAAGGGCTAAGGTTGGGTTCTTCTTATGTGATTGCTCGGCCGCTCTTAGCTCTGCTTCCAGAGTTTGTCTCTCTTTTATTCTCTGTTTATTTAGGGATGCGTTCAATGCTATACATTTTCCCCTAAGGACTGCTTTAAATGTGTCCCAGTTGGTGGAGCATGAGGTGTCTTGTGGGGCATTTGTCTGTAAGTAGTCTCTGATGGACTTTCTCAGGTCATCTCATAGCAGGCGATCCCGTAGTAGAGAATTGGGAAAGAACAACCTGCGGTATCTAGGTGGGGGCGCCTCCCAGTCTAGTATCGTGGCCACTGGAGCATGATTCAAGATTGCAATGGGGTGGAAGGTGACCGCCTGTAAGGCTGAGGTCAGTATGCTACTCACAAAGACATAGTCCAATCGGGAATAGCTCCTGTGAGAGAAGAATGTATAGTCTTGATCTTTCGGGTGTAGCTGCCGCCACGCGTCATGGAGTCCTAATTCCCCAAACTCCCTCTTTAATGTTTTTGGAAAGCTCCCGGTGCTAGATCTATGAGGCTGTGTGCTATCTGCCCTCGCGTCCCATGTGAGGTTGAAGTCTCCCATGAGGAGAATGTCACCCTCTGCAAAGCCCACCAGCATAGAGAGAAATGTATGAAAAAACGCCACTTGATACGTGCTGGGCGCATTCAATCAATCAATCAATCAATCAGGTGACCTGTAAAGCGCGACTACTCACCCGTAAGGCTGATCCGCCGAAGGCACTATGGTTCAGTCGAAAGTTCAGAGAGGAAAGAGTGCATTTACGCCTGTGCAGTGTACCTTTCACTAAGATTATTATCCCTCCTTGTCTGTCTTGCAGCCTCCAGGCTAGGCTGGAACTGAACTGAGGAGTGAAAGAAGAGCGCAACCCCATTCTTTATGGCTGTTCAGAAGACTTGTACATGAGGAGGCAATTTTTATGTTTTAACCTGTGATCTTCGGAGCGTTTGATATGTGTTTCCTGCAAAGCCACCGCATCGTGCCTCTGGTCCAGCACATATTTCCACATGTTCTGCCTTTTTCGCGGGACAGTTCAATCCTCTCACATTCCAAGTAAGGGTTATGAACACCCTGGCCTTCTTTCAAAGATATATATATAATCTGCCAGATCAGCCACAGCTGTCCCCGTCCCGCCTCTCCCCACTCTGATCTCCGGATGTCCACATCCCAACTCCTCCTTGCCCCTTCCCGCCCGAGTATCTCTGTATTGAGTTCTGTGAGACCCCCGTACCAAACTAAGAAAACAAAAAAAAACTTCACAATTTGAACAATTAGAACATAAAAGCTTCTTCCTGAACTCGCCATTCCTTCAGGCAGGTGCCCACTCTCAAGCGTGTAGGTCAATGCCCGTTAAGGCAACCTAGCCCAAGTCAGCTTAACAGTACTCAGGAATCCACTGAACTCTTTCAGGAGCTCCCTCCAGGGAACCCAGCTGCCCTTTTGCAGCTGCACCGACTGAACTTTGTCCTCTGTTCGTCTTTCTCTTGCCCGGAGTAATTGTGGTTGGAGTCCTTAGATGACCGTTCGTTTGACTGGCATCCCCCTTTCAGTTCAGCTTAGGGGCCTCTTTTCACCTCGCCTGGACCAGTATCACCCTCACTTTCCCTCCCATTGCGAGCGGCAACATTTTCCCCTTTCCCAAATTTCTTCTGTACTCTGGGACGTCCATGAGCGAGCGACTGCCTTTGTGCTTTTTGGTCTACTGGTACCTCCCTTGAACTTCCTGCTACCCCCTGTTGCTAGTCTCTCCGCCTCTGCTGTTAAGCCCATGAGTTGCAATGCCTCCTGGAGATCTGTAACATTACGTGCTTTGTTGTGCCACTCAAATGCCAATCTGAAAGGGTAGGTCCATCGGTACCTTATGCGGTCACGTCGCAGTTTGTCACTCACTGGCCGGAACTGTAGGCGCCTCGCCAGGGCTGCAGGGGCTACATTTTGGAAAATGGAGCATGAGGCGCCCTGGAAGGTCACCTCTTCGGATGTGCGCGCTCCCTGTATAATAGCATCCTTGACCTTAAAGGAATGCAACTTAGGTAGCACATCCCTGTGTCGTCTCTTCTCCCCAGGTAGCATTTGGCCCACTCTGGGAACTCTGTCGAGTTTGATTTTTAGTTGTGTGTTTCCCAGCAGGGTGGCAAAGAGGCCCTTCACAAAGGCTTCCAAATCTGATCCCTCCGCCAGGTTTCTTAGGCGTATGTTGTCCCTTCGAGACCTGTTTTCCAAGTCTTCACATTTAAGTATGGACAGCTCTAGCTGCGTGGTGAGCCTCGTTGATGCCTCCTCCGCCTGGACAGTGCATTGTCCCAATTCCTGGAGCTTACTTTGCAAGTCCAGAGTCCTAGCTCCAACTGAGTCTACATCCTGTTCCAGTGTCAATAGGCGGGCATTAATAGCTGCGCAGAAAGATTCAAGGGAAGAGGCCATATCTCCCTTTAGGTCCTCTCGCAGTTCACGTTTGAAGTCCTTCAGGGAGGACAGGAGGGCTTCCTTTGTCAGGGTCATTGGGTTTGGTGCCTCTCGACCACTTCCACTGCTTCTATGCCTCCCCTTCACCTGCCAGATTCCTTGCCCTCGTACTCGCTGATCCAGGGTGGCTTGAGGGGCCCCCTCTGGTCTTCTCTACCCTTCCTTACTCTTGTGCCTTTGCCACGCCCTGAAGAGTTATGGTGTGCCCGACTCCATACTGCTCGCTTCTTTGGCTTCTTCAGGTTGTGTTGAGGTCCTTTCACTCTCCAGTCCTCCATCCTGTGTTATGCGTTGGGCCTCTGTTCGTGCTCAAGGGGGTGAGTCTGCGTTTTCCCACCAATGTGTAGCCGGCTATATTACATGCGGTAAGGCCATCCTTTTTCCACCATCTATTCTTAAGGGCGACCTTTCGTTCCTCTGATTTACTGGGATGAGGCTCCGGGCCCAAGCTGCCAGCCCGCCCAGTGCCTCCTCTGTTTACATTGGAAGGGTCCTCCATTGCCCGGCTCCTGTCAGTGCCAAGTTCGAGTCCCGGCCGCCATCTTAAAGTCAGGCATTGCGCAGTTTCCGCACACCTGGATTGCGCCGCCTCCCATCAAGTAGCTGCCTTCACATCGGTAAGCGTATCAGCCGGGGGGGCGCGAGCCCCCCCGACTCCAGCTTACCAGAATGCTAGTGGTCACGGGGGACCCAAACCACCACCTTAGCGCTGCCCGGACCACTGGGGCGATATTGCAGGGTCTGTCAAACTGCTACATGGGTCCCGCCAGTGTCTCTTTCAGGCTTCAAGTGTAGCAGGGGGGCTCCCCGCTCCTTCTTCCTCTCCGCACAGCCGTCGACTCCGGTCATGCTGTTTCCTCTGCTTCTCTTGTGGTGGCGGCCTTGCGCAGGCTTGCCCTCCATCGCCGTCTGTCTCGGGCACCTCTGCAAGCACTCGGTATCAGAGTATTGCACCGAGAGTTGCACACATATTTCGAACCTGGTCTCTCTCTGCCATCAAGGGGTCGAGATTCCAGCGGTGCACTGTCCTATTGTAGCGTGGATTCCTGAGTTTTCTGAAAGGTCGCCACAGAGCCCTCATGGATTACGTCCACTCAGCCATCTTGGTTGGCCATGCCCCCCCTTCTCCAGATTATACTGGTATCAAAATTAATGACACACACATCAAATTCAGAGCATATGCAGATGATATTCTTTTATTTATGTCCCGGCCCGAACAATCTCTTCCCGCTTTCCTCAAAGAACTTGATCCTTACTCTGCCGCATCAGGCTATAAATTAAACATGGATAAAACGGTAGTGTTACCCTTAAATAAATACTGCTCTAAAGCTATTTTTGAAGGAGCTGGTCATTCATGGAAACCTACCAAGGTCAAATGTTTAGGGATGTGGTATGTGAAACTCTTAAAGATACTGTAGGAAAGTAGGACCTGCTTTCATGCTTGCCCCCACTTTTTGCTTGGTGTCAGTGTGTTTTTGGCCTAGTCTGACTGGGATCCTGCTAATCAGACCCCAGTCACTGTGCTTTCTCCCCTAAATTGACCATGGTAAGTACTTTTGTACCTCCACAATTGGCTACTGGTGCACCTTTGTAAGTCCCTAGTATATGGTACTGAGGTACCCAGGGGATGGGTACCTCACCAGGGGTCTCCCAGGGGCTGCAGCATGTATTATGCCACCCATGGGAGCCCACTTAAACTGTGACTACAGGCCTGCCATTGTAGCCTGTGTGAGCTGGTGCTTGCACCTCTCACAACAGATATAAGTTTCCTTATATCTGAGGTCACTACACTTAAAACCTATAAGTCACCCCTATGGCAGGCTCTTCAGTCCTGAGGGCAGGGTGCTTGGTTATAAGTGTGAGGGTCCCCCTGCCTGAGCAGGACACCCCTACAAACCCCGGAGTCGATTCTCCAGGCTTTGTAAGTGTGGTCAGCCATTTGTATACATATAGTGGACATCAGTCATTATGAGATGTCTAACTATATACTGGCTGCATCGAACTCGGTCATGTTTGGTATCAAACATGTTGGAATCATACCCCAACACCGATTACAGTGTTGGAAGTATGATCCCATGTACTGGGGGGCTCCCTTGGTTGCCCCTGTACTCCCGGTAACAGCCTTTCAGGGTCTGCCAGCAAGCTAGTGCTGCTGCCGACCACAGACACAATTCTGCCTTCCTGCTGCTGAGCCAAGCTTGAGAAGGGGAAGGTAGAACAATAGGCTTCCTGTCAAAGGGAGGTGTGACCACCTCCCAGACAGGACTTAGTATATTGGGCTGGGGTGGGGGCGCTTGCCAGCGCCATCAGACAGCTTTGAAGGGCACATTTGGTGCCCTCCTTGCAAACTCCAGTTTGAGCCAGTTCAGGGAGCTCTTGGCTCCCGCTTTGGTGTGGAACTGGACATGGGAGTATCCTCCCCTCTGTCCAGCCCCTCTTCTGGGAGGGACCCCTGTGTTGTTCCAACCCTTTCCTTAGGGTACTTAAGGGCTTACCTGTGGGTGGGTCCTTAGATTTGCTGCGGGAGAAGACTCAAGCCTGAAACTACGTCGCTCTTCGACCATCTGGACACTTGGACTTCATTGGGCTTCGAATGGAACAGAAACTGCACCAAGAAAGACTCCTGCTACTCCTGGTCTCGCTGTTCTTCAAGTCTTCTTCGTCGACTGTGTCTGTGCTTCTTCCAGGTTCTTCAACAGACCTGTGGGCATCAAGGACACCCGAAGAAATCTCCCTTGGAGTCACTTCCCTGCATCTGCAGGCACCGCAACAAAGCTGACCGGTCTGCTGTTCATGTCGTCCTATGGACTTCCAGATCCCGAGGCTCAGCTACACAGGTGGTGGTTCTGCAACTCCCTTGAGACCTAACCTGTCCTCTCTGCAACTTTGAGGCCAGTATCACTCTTCAGAACCACTGGGACCAAACCCCTGTGCACTGCGTCGACTTGCCGTTGCCAAGGTTTGCTGGCTCTGCACTCTAGAGATGTTCGGGCTGCAAGAAGCTCCAGCCTCCAGCATCTCTTCCCTCCAAGATCAGGGTCCTAACCACATCCTCTGCACCGTGAGCCTTCATCTTTGGTGAGCTGCTCAAGCTCCTCTTGCGACTCCTGTGCCTTCGGCCTGTGGGTCCTCCTGAGGGTATTCTACTGCTTCAGTGGGCTCCCCTGCTTGCTCGGGGCCTGCTCTGACTCTCCTGTTGTTGGTGAGTCCCTTGGACCTTGATGGTCCCAATGTTGCTCCTTCTTCGTTTTTCATGCCAGTTGCGACTACCAAGGGTTGTTGGTGCTCCCACAGGACGCCGACCACCTAGCCACTGACTTCCGATGTGGGGCAGCTCATGCACCGCTCCTGGTCTTCCTCAGCGTCACCTGGACCTCACAGCTGCAGCAACAAGGTCACCGTCGACTCTTCTGAACCTTCCGACATCTGTGGGAATTGTGTCTCCATGCCTCCTGGTCACCTCAGAGTGCCAAAGACTCTGTCTCCTCTACTTGCAGGTTCTTCACTTCCAGAATCCACCCATGGATTCCACTGGACTTCTTCACCGTTTTCTCCAGAGGCATTTTCTTCTAAGTCTTCCATTGCAATCTACGGAGGTTTCCGACGTCTCTTCACCCCATGCACCTGGCTTCCCTGGTGTAGGTAACTGGTTCCTGCGGCAACCACGGGTCGGGTGGCTCTCCAACCTTCCATCATCCAAGGGAATTCTTCGGGGTCCTCTGGGAAGGGTCCTTCTTCTGCAAAACTGCAACTGCAAATTATCCATTGACTTCCACTGGGCACGCGGCTGTTTCCACTCTGCACACAGCCTCCGAAGGGTTCCTGGGTACTTACCTTGGGTGGTTCCTTGTGCCCCTGGCTCCTCTGGGGCTTCTGGTCCAAGTCCCATTCTCCCTTGCAGTTTGCATTCTACTTTTATAGTATATGGTTTGGTCTCCCCCTGGAGACCACTGTATTTTGTGCTACTTACCTGATTGCATTATTGAAGTATTCTTGTGTCTTGTGTTGATATCTCTGGGTAGGAGATATACCAACGTGTTAGTGAGTGTTGTATAAATAAATAAATAGAGAGAATAAATAGAAGTATTTTTATATAAACAATGTGTGGTTCTCTTTCATTTAACTTACACTAAAGATTAAGACTGGTAAGACTGGTAAAACAAGCTGCTTAACACTCCTTCAAGATAAGCCTTAAGGCTGCTCTCCACAGTTACCATTTTGAGAGCTTTATATGGTTAGCAAAGACCACTAAAATCACCATAAGGGTTGCCTGGATTACTGCAAGGTGCATCACTTAAATAAGTGTGCACCATATACTAAGCCATCCTCCTGCAGATATGCTAAAAATTAATTCTGAAGTTTTATCAGATCAACTCTCAGAAATGGTCTCCATTATATCTTTTCTGGTGGGGTCATCTTGATACCATTAAAATTATGCTGCTTCCTATCATAAATTTCCATCTCATGATGCTTCCTATTTGCCTATCCAAAAGCTTCTTTGGAGCAATCCAAAAAATTCTCTCTAAATTTCTCTGGTATGGTAAAATGCCTAGGATCTCTTTATCAAAGTTAAAGCTTCTGAAATCTAGGGGGGGATGTTAATTTTCCTAACCTTGTCAGTTACCATAGGGCTTTTGGTATCAAGCAACTACAACCGTACCTGTCTCCATCGCTTGATACCCCTCCAAAGTTATGGTTCTCATTGGAAGAAACTATGATATCACCCGTCTCCCATAGACGTATTCTTTTTAAGTCCAACCACCCCAAATTTTGGCTTCCCACTACTATTTCTCATGTGTGTACTCTTCTCAAACCTTTCTATGTTTACACTTTATCCCCATTGATCAATTTCTCAGTAGTACTAGTTGGTACAATATATTTCTAAAAAAAAAAAAGAGGGAGACCTTTATTTTGGAGGACCTGGATGAAAAAAGGAATTTTGCTTATTTCTCAACTATATACTGATGGCTCCCCTATTCCCTTTTCCAAACTATCTTGCACCTATAATATACGGACCTATATGCACTCCCAATACAGCTAACTATTCACTTTGATTCACAACACTATTTCGCAGCAACTTCCCTCCGACATATCTCACCCCTGCTCATCTTCTCACCCAGTTGCCAATACTATTCACTGAAATGTGGCTCACATATATAAGCTCCTGATTACACCTGACCCTAATAGAGCCAAAACCCACATTGAGGCTTTATGGGAGAATGATTTTGGTCTCTCATGGCCAATTTCAATCTGGGACAGAATTTGGACAGAAAATCATTCCACTGCTCGCACGGCTCGTCGCACGCAAACATTATACGTTTTTTATAACAGACTTTTCTACACTTCAGATCACCTTTTTAAGCTCAAACATATGCAGCATGACACTTGCTGGCAATGTCAAATTCTTCCAGGCACAGACTTCCATATGTTTTTTCCCTGTCCCACTTTGTCTACATTTTGGTTTTCAATTTGGAACCGTATTTCTGACATTATTCAAATTCATGTACCGTTTTCACATAACTTACTTTTCTTAGGTAGCACTCACGACCCTTTGGAGCTCCAACAAGGCAACTGGTAAATTACTTGACCTACTGATGTCCATACCTATTTCTACTATCACCTCCAATTGGAAGTCCACTGATAAACTCACTCTTTTATCTTGGTAGAATTCAGTTTGTTATTGTTGGAAAGTGGGTTATTAGTAGGGGCAAATATATACCTACCACTGGCAATAAGGCCACTAACACAATATAGGGCTCAGTATAGGTCTTAGAAAATTATTCCCATGCTCAACCCTTGGTAGCTTGGCTGCGAGCAGACAGGCTTAACTTCAAAGACAGGTATGTAAAGCATTTTAAAACACCAATTCAGTAAATAATTAAGACACAACACACAATAAAAATCCAACACCAAATTATAAAAATATCTTTAAAATGACACCAAAATGAAAAAAATCCAACGTAGGGAACCAGAGATATGAATTTTTAAAGATTTGGCACTATATAGCACATAGAAACCTATTTCGCCTATTGGGACATCTGGTCACGCTAGACCGGGACAAAGTTAAAGTTTTAGACAGCCCACGATGGAGCACTGCACGGCTACCCCTCGCGGTAGGTCTCAGTCAAAGTTTTTACCTTCTGACTTAGAAACTTTTCTGGAGCTTTTCTTCCCGGCGTCCCTCGAAGCTGTCAGCCAGCCCGGATTCAGTGAGGGTTGCCTTGCGAAGAGCTCCCGGTCAAACTTGTGGAAGTCCGACCTCCGGAGCTTTCCAGCGGGACGAACCACAGATCCGGGCCGGCTCGCAGTTGAAGGTGGACGGCTTGACTCTCGCGGTTGGTCCCGGTCAACTTTTCTACATTTAGACTTAGAAACTTTTGCAGAGCTTTTTCTTGCAGGGTCCCTCGATGCTCTTCACCGAGTCGGATTCGGTGAGGGTTCGCCGGCTTGGGTTTCAGCCAACTCCCGGTCAAACTCTGGAAGTCGGACCTCCGGAGAGTTTCAGCAGGACGAACTTGGACTGCAGGCCCACTCGTGGCTGGCCAGGTTGAGTCGGTCCACTTATGGAGCTTTTTTTCAAAGTTCCTCCAAACTTGTTCAAACTTCTTGAACTTCTTCCTGAAGTTCCTTTGAGGGTCCCAAAGTGTCCATAACTTACTCCAAGGGTCTGGAAGCTCCAAGACGGTCCTTGAAAGTTTGGGACACACAGTCCACTTGGACAAAACCCTTACAAATCCACTGGTAGTACTCCAGGCTGGGGATTCTTGGTGGTGAGGGTCCAGGTGAGCTCTGTTAACCTGTAGCTTGCAGGGAGTCCACTCTTGAGTCCTTTTGAAGCAGGTTTGATCCACAGGGCTGTAGTTCTAGATTGTGCAGCAGGCACAGTAAGTCCGAGTGCAGGGCCTGGTTGGTGCAAATCAAACTTCCAGCATGGACCCTTCTTCTTCCTTAAGTTTCAAGCAGCAGATCTGAGAGGCTGAGCCCCTCTCAGATACTTATTCCAAGTTCGCTGCGTCAAGCAGAAGGGCACTCCTGTCCAATGAGGTGCAGGGCAACACCCCGGGGTATGACCACATCCTCCAAAGTGTGGCCTATAGTCTCCCAGAGAGCCACATTTCTCCAAAATTCAATATGGCTGATTTTCCAGCAGAGGGAGAAGAGCTAACTAAACCAGCCTACAAGATGGCTCATCTACATAATTTCCCTTTTGCATCTGACAATTCCTTCTCTAAGCCTGCCATCTGGCTGGTGGCAGAGAGTAGAGGTGTAAATAAAACTGGTTTCGCCAGTCTGTTCCCTCCTTTCTTTGAAGAACATTATTTACTCCCCCTCCCCCAGACTCTGGCATTCCTGTGCCCAGCACCTTCTCCTAGAAGGACTACCTAACCCCAGGGGTCATTTATCACCTCTTCAAAGCAGCCTGGCTAATCCACTTAACTCTGGCCAATCGAGTCAGAGCACTAGAAGGCTGAATTTTGGCTTACAGACAAGAAAGTCTTATAACTTCTTGTCAATACATTTTAGGATAAATTCAGCAATAGCATTTTGTTGGATTCATCAATACCATTCAACTGAGTCCTTGAATTATATTTTTATGACACCCCTTTCTTTAGTTATTAATCAATAACTTCTTGCTATGTTAACCTATGTGGCTGGGGATCTGCAATAGGGAAATTGAACTGGGCCATTTCTCCACCACCAGGGCTTATAAAACATCTTTTATAAGGACCCTGCCTATATCTACAGGACCCCCCCACCCCTGGAACACCTAGGGGAGAGTTTAGGGGTTCTGAATATATACAAATATTGCAGATCCTCACTGCACAGTGCTCCTAGCAAAAAAGTCGATTTTGGGAAGCACTTTACCACAATGTGGGGAGTGAAACGTGCAATTTCACTAAACTCTGGGCATATAAAACTCATGTTATAAGGGTACTCCTTATAAATACCTGACCCCCGACCCCTGGGACACCTAGGGGAGACCCTGGGGGTACCTAATATGCCAAAACATTGCAGTTTATTAATTTGTAAGTGCCCCAAACACCAAAGTCGAGTTTGGGCACAATTTGCATTTTAAGAACAGTCCTGTAACAGAGGGCTGCTTTTAAACTGACCTCACGCCTTAGCAGTGCACACGTGCAAGTGCAGAAAGGCTGCTGGCCTCTAAAATATTATATACTAGGGACTTAGCAGTAGTTTTGATCCCCCTACCCTATTATGTACTAGGGCCTTATAGGGGAGGTCATGCCAATCACAGGGGTACCCTAACCCATAGTGTACCCGAGTGTAGGTTGGTGTTTTCACTGTATTCTAAGTGTCTTTTCAGCATAGCACTGGCCCCGGGCCTGGTTAGGCAGAGCCCAGGGACAGTCAGAGTCAGTTACCACCAGTACCCGTAAGAAACAAATGGGGGTTCCCAGGGCACAAGGATGACTTTGCAACAGTTCTCATCACAGGTTAGACAGCTATAAGATTGACTCACTGCATTTATCTATTAAGCACACTAAACTATGGATGCCACCCCACTACCTACTTATCACACACTGCATTTAATATCTTGACATTTGCACTTTCTCAAGACAATATGTGTATTATCTCCTCTACTTTTGCTTCACCTTTTCTTTCTCATTCTTTCCTCTTCCTATCTAAAAATTATAGTGTTTTCTTCATATTGCACTGTCAGCATGTTGTTTTTCTCTTTATTTCTCAGTATTTTTGTATTTATTTATGAAGTTTTATATAGTGCAAACAAGACCATTTCTGGTATCAGAGTGCTGTACAGAAAATAAACAAAGAGGAGCACATAGGTTCTCTGGGGAGAGATCAACAATACGAAACATTTCTAATAACTGCCGTTTAAATGCAGTGTACATAAGGTATACCTTCTTCATTATTCATTTGGCAATGTACTGTTTTTGTGTTTATCACCTTCCATGATTCAATAAAATCTATAAAAAAAAAAAAAAGTATGTAATTTAAGCCAGCAGTTTCCGGTGCTCGGCACTGGCATTTAATTGTCAACACTGGCACTTTTGGCAATCTGCCACATGGTGGCGGTAGTTGCCCAATTTAGAAATGAACACAGCGGTTTTTATATTGCATATCCATTAAAATGTAGCCTTGCTTGTCGCCCAAGCCATTCTTATAGTGTTCGCCGCCTGGAATAGTTTGGATTGTCACACTTGTAGCAGTGTGATGGTTAGTAGTTGTGTTGGTGCTGTCACTGGCAGTGCCGGCAGGAGCAATTGGTAATGCAAGCTGCAGTGGCTTCCTGATGAGAATACAAATTAAGGGCCTCATTTACAAGCCTATTGCACCACCGGTGCGTCACTTTTTTTGATGCACCGGCAGCGCAATGAACTTACCCATATTTACAAGGCCACGTAAAGTCACCCTGCATGACTTTTCATGGCCTTGTAAATATGGACCCTTTTCATGCATCACTCTGTGTGAAAGGGGCGTTCCATGGGTGTTGCTGTGGGTGTTTCCACGCAACATCCATGGAACCTGTTGCATTTCCAGATTTACAAGGTTTTGTAAACCTGTGAATGCGTCAGATTCCTACGCCTCCCCAGGGGAGGCGTAAGGAATGCGCAACGAGGAGAAATTTGCGCTGCCTTGTGTTACTCTAGATTTATTAAGCCAAGCAAGGTGGCCTTATGTGGCTTGATAAATCTTATTTAGGTTTTGTGTCACCCTTGTCTCCCCTTGCGTGGCGCAAGGGTGACACAAAACCTTGAGTTAATATGGGCCCGGGTTTTCAGATTGTCTCTGGGCAGCTTTCATGATTACAGAATCTGCCAGAGAACGTACAATTAAATAAACGTCTGTACGTTCGGGAGCTTTGTATTTCCTGTTGAGCCTGGGAACAACAGCCACTACAATATCATTACTTTAAAACCCTCAGGCCAATGTGATCTATGATTGGTATTGCTCTGGCCACTTTGCCTTTTGGCGCCTTTCATAAAGGAAACAGTTAGTCTCTTTCCTAGAGAGTAAATCTTTTTGTTAACTCTTGATCAAATATGGAAACCTATGCAAAAGAAACAACTGTTGGACGGAATGCTGGACAATGCAAACATTCACCCCCAGTCACAAGGATCTGGGTTAAATCCATCATTCTTTTGCTCACCACTCCACCCCAGTTTGGACCCAGCCATATGCAAATCAGTCTTGACCCTGTTCCTTGTGGGAACAGTCCAGCCCGAACTGCTAAGCCAGGTCCTCCCTGGACCGAAAACAAGAATTCTGGGACCGGTTTCAGGACATCACCCTTCATCAGCCAGGCTAGCTTGAATCCAGTGGTGTAGTGAGCAGGGGACTCACGTCTGGGCATACCCTTCCCACTTAGGGCAACATATGCAAAAGAAACAATTGATGGACGGAATGCTGGACAATGCAAACATTCACCCCCAGTCACAAGGATCTGGGTTAAATCCATCATTCTTTTGCTCACCACACCACCCCAGTTTGGACCCAGCCATATGCAAATCAGTCTTGACCCTGTTCCTTGTGGGAACAGTCCAGCCCGAACTGCCAAGCCAGGTCCTCCCTGGACCGGAAACAAGCATCCTGGGACCGGTTTCAGGGCATCACCCTTCATCAGCCAGGCTAGCTTGAATCCAGTGGTGTAGTGAGCAAATATGGAAACCTCCTATGTAGTCAGAGGTGGAGTCTGCTGGAAGATGGGTAATATCCCCCACTTTCAGTGCCACATAATCATCCCATTCTGGGCTACTATTATGTGGGGGACTGTTCTGAACTTCCCCTTTCTCTTGGGCATCATCTGTGTAAACATCCCCTCTGTCCTCATAAGCCGGAGTCATATGCTGGGGCGCAGCAGGCGAATACAGTGGTTGAAACACTTATAGACTATGTCTGAGTAAAGATGCACAGGTGTGCGCAGCACAGTAGGGCGAGTTTGAGGCCTTGACTAAGGTAGCCAAGACAATCTAAAAGGCTGTCCTCTTTAATTGGCTGCCATTGGTTCATGAATGTAATAGCTGTGTCATGTGCAAGGAATTTGGAAGCCCCGGGCAACAAATACTTTGGGTACCCCTGCCCAGAACAACTCTGAATTTTATTAGCCATTTTCTGCTAATTCAAGGCAGTGATGCCAAATAATATTGAATTATATGTTAAAGGATGAGATAGAGAAATAGACAGGAGACTGAAAAAGTAAAACTTTACTTTCCCAGGAGCCTCATGGATAGTAAGACCCTAGGCAATTGCCCACTTTGCCCAAGCCTTAAAATGTCTCTGTGTAATAGTCCCCCAGCATAAGTTGTAGGTCTTTCACCAAATTAATTGGAATTTGCATCATAGGTTGACTTGTGATTTGAGCACCTTCATAATATGTTTCTCCATATTGCCAATCCCCCTTCTCATGATGTTATTTGCATATTTGGTAAGACACCCTGGCAGAAGTGTCCTCATCAATTGGTGAACAAATAAGACTGCTTGATCTTCACCAAGGCTCTTCACACATGGCACGCAACATAATCTAAGGCAGGGGTCTTCAAACTGTGGGGCGCGACCCCCAGGGGGGCCGTGGAGCGATGCAAAGGGGGTCGCGCCTTCCCAGTCACACTTCTGCCGAGGCCCAAGGGCTTCAGCCCCCTCTTCCCCCGTCCTGCGTCTCAGCCCGGGCTGCTGCAGTGCAACTCGAGCTGCTGGGGGCTCAGCTGGGCAGTGTCTGGAGTCTTATCTCCGGCACGCCCGAGTTTTTCACAGGTCTTTAAAGACCATTTGCATATTTACATGCCTTTGTAAACTGGTTACAGAGGCTTAGATTTTTTCCTGGTTCCAGTACCCCCTGGGCCCCCACTCTGCCTATTCCTTACATTTGTATTTTACCTTTACTGCTGCAGTGTGAGAATGCATTTCATGAAAAGGAATATAAAGTAGGGTTGCCAAAAGAAAAATGCCTGCCGTGTTTTGTTTAAAGAGCCCGCAAAGACCTCCTCTTGACACTAAGGGGCCGATTCCGATCTCGGTCGGAGGCGCACCCAATACCATTCGGTCGGGAAAAAAGCCATGCGAAAGCCAGTTTCCCGACCGATCCGTACAGCACACCGAACGAGCAAGTACGATGCGCACAACAGCAAAAATTCCGGCCGAGCCGTACTCACCCAAACCAGGTCCTGTTCTCCGACCGAGGCGAATCCGGAAACGCCGAATCGAGTCGCACGGAAGGGAAAATGCAGCCCCGTCCGGCCGGACAAGTACGATGCGCTTTCCGTACGCGCCGAACCCGTCGCTACGCACGGCACGTCAAAGCATCCGGGAGAGGCGCACATAAGCTCCGAATCGCGCCACAACACGATCCACGGCTACGAGACGAACACGGCACCGACGAGGACGACGCGAAGCGACGAGGACGAGGCGAAGCCGAAGCGGCGAGGACGACGCGAAGCAACGAGAAGGACGAACGACACGAACCAACCATGAATCCCTTCGTCCCGATCATACCAATATTCTACATCTACTACCGGAACAGGCACGGACGCGTACGGCGCAGAAGGTAAGTCAGACACCAACCACAAAACACATACAACACGTACACGACACATCACACACATACACTGGGAATCTGAATATACTTGCAACAGCAGCACCATAGGGGCGGGATGCCCATCACCAATGCCACATATGCACACAGGGGCCTGAATGCGCGCCACCACCCCAACCCAGGGGGGCTGGATGCCCACCACTACTACCACCCTCACCCAGGGGGGCTGGATGCCTACCACTACTACCACCCTCACCCAGGGGTGGCAGGATGCCTACCACTACTACCACCCTTAGCCAGGGTGGCAGGATGCCTACCACTACTACCACCCTTAGCCAGGGGGCAGGATGCCTACCACTACTACCACCCTTAGCCAGGGGGCAGGATGCCCACCACTACTACCACCCTTAGCCAGGGGGGCTGGATGCCTACCACTACTACCACCCTTAGCCAGGGGGCAGGATGCCCACCACTACTACCACCCTCACCCAGGGGGGCTGGATGCCTACCACTACTACCACCCTCACCCAGGGGTGGCAGGATGCCTACCACTACTACCACCCTTAGCCAGGGTGGCAGGATGCCTACCACTACTACCACCCTTAGCCAGGGGGCAGGATGCCTACCACTACTACCACCCTTAGCCAGGGGGGCTGGATGCCTACCACTACTACCACCCTTAGCCAGGGGGCAGGATGCCCACCACTACTACCACCCTCACCCAGGGGGGCTGGATGCCTACCACTACTACCACCCTTAGCCAGGGTGGCAGGATGCCTACCACTACTACCACCCTCACCCAGGGGTGGCAGGATGCCTACCACTACTACCACCCTTAGCCAGGGGGCTGGATGCCTACCACTACTACCACCCTTAGCCAGGGGGCAGGATGCCCACCACTACTACCACCCTCACCCAGGGGGCTGGATGCCTACCACTACTACCACCCTTAGCCAGGGGGCAGGATGCCTACCACTACTACCACCCTCACCCAGGGGGGCAGGATGCCCACCACTACTACCACCCTTAGCCAGGGTGGCAGGATGCCTACCACTACTACCACCCTTAGCCAGGGGGCAGGATGCCTACCACTACTACCACCCTTAGCCAGGGTGGCAGGATGCCTACCACTACTACCACCCTTAGCCAGGGTGGCAGGATGCCTACCACTACTACCACCCTTAGCCAGGGGGCAGGATGCCTACCACTACTACCACCCTTAGCCAGGGGGCAGGATGCCTACCACTACTACCACCCTTAGCCAGGGGGCAGGATGCCTACCACTACTACCACCCCAACCCAGGGGGGCTGGATGCCTACCACTACTACCACCCTTAGCCAGGGGGCAGGATGCCCACCACTACTACCACCCTCACCCACGGGGGGCAGGATGCCTACCACTACTACCACCCTTAGCCAGGGTGGCAGGATGCCTACCACTACTACCACCCTTAGCCAGGGGGCAGGATGCCTACCACTACTACCACCCCAACCCAGGGGGGCTGGATGCCTACCACTACTACCACCCTTAGCCAGGGGGCTGGATGCCTACCACTACTACCACCCTTAGCCAGGGGGCAGGATGCCCACCACTACTACCACCCTCACCCAGGGGGGCTGGATGCCTACCACTACTACCACCCTCACCCAGGGGTGGCAGGATGCCTACCACTACTACCACCCTTAGCCAGGGTGGCAGGATGCCTACCACTACTACCACCCTTAGCCAGGGGGCAGGATGCCTACCACTACTACCACCCTTAGCCAGGGGGCAGGATGCCCACCACTACTACCACCCTTAGCCAGGGGGGCTGGATGCCTACCACTACTACCACCCTTAGCCAGGGGGCAGGATGCCCACCACTACTACCACCCTCACCCAGGGGGGCTGGATGCCTACCACTACTACCACCCTCACCCAGGGGTGGCAGGATGCCTACCACTACTACCACCCTTAGCCAGGGTGGCAGGATGCCTACCACTACTACCACCCTTAGCCAGGGGGCAGGATGCCTACCACTACTACCACCCTTAGCCAGGGGGGCAGGATGCCCACCACTACTACCACCCTTAGCCAGGGGGCTGGATGCCTACCACTACTACCACCCTTAGCCAGGGGGCAGGATGCCCACCACTACTACCACCCTCACCCAGGGGGGCTGGATGCCTACCACTACTACCACCCTCACCCAGGGGGGCAGGATGCCTACCACTACTACCACCCTCACCCAGGGGGGCAGGATGCCTACCACTACTACCACCCTTAGCCAGGGGGCTGGATGCCTACCACTACTACCACCCTCACCCAGGGGGGCAGGATGCCTACCACTACTACCACCCTTAGCCAGGGGGGCTGGATGCCTACCACTACTACCACCCCAACCCAGGGGGGCTGGATGCCTACCACTACTACCACCCTTAGCCAGGGGGCAGGATGCCCACCACTACTACCACCCTCACCCACGGGGGGCAGGATGCCTACCACTACTACCACCCTTAGCCAGGGGGCAGGATGCCCACCACTACTACCACCCTTAGCCAGGGGGCAGGATGCCCACCACTACTACCACCCTCACCCACGGGGGGCAGGATGCCCACCACTACTACCACCCTCACCCAGGGGGGCAGGATGCCTACCACTACTACCACCCTCACCCAGGGGGGCTGGATGCCTACCACTACTACCACCCCCACTCATAGGATGGACAATGCATGACACAACAAGCACACCACAACCTAGGGAATGCAAGATTAAGACATCCCCCCACCACCATGACAAGCGTGTGTAGGCTGTGTCAAATGCCTACAACACCGAACATGACTTTCAACATACAATGTGACCCCCTAGCACATGTGCCACACATATATGTGTGTGGCACCCACAATGCAAGCAGCCCATGACCATTGTGGCAATGGGGCCTAAACCCCCATCATCACAGTGACCAAAAGGTAAGTGTGGGGTCCATAGCTGAAGCACATTTTGACCATTGTGGCAATGGGGTCTAAACCCCCATCATCACAGTGACCAAAAGGCAAGTGTGGGGTCCATAGCTGAAGCACATTTTGACCATTGTGGCAATGGGGTCTACACCCTCATCATCACAGTGACCAAAAGGTAATTGTTGACAAAGAAAGAGCTGCAACTGCCAAACTGCATGGATCATTCCTGCTCACAGAACCAAAAACTCATCTGTGGCAAAGTAGTGTATGTGTCCCATTGCAACATAAATTGGGGGAGCCAAATACTGCAGTGCAAATGAAACATTCCTTTGGCCATGTGCAGACAAACAACACCCATGGGGGCTGAGACCGTCAACAGTCATCAATGACACAATGACAGAAGTGACCATCAGAATGCAGAACCACATATTTGCACCAATGGGCACACAAATGCAGATACCCTGTGGAGACAGCAGATGTGAGGTGAACAGATACCATACCATGGCAGCAATGGGACACACAAACCATGATCACTGTGCTGACCGATGACCTAGGAGTCCCAGGGACAGCAGGGGAAACACACCAAACAACATACAGCCAATGGCACACCCAAGATATGCCAATGCAGTGGTGCAGATGCACAAACACAAACAGGCAGACCAACACTGTCATCATACACAGCAGGTGAGGGGTGGGGGTGCCAGTGTCCCCAGGCAACCACACAACACATGAGGAGAGCTGAATACCAATCATACAGATGTGCATACACTGCCACACTAAGGTAACTCATGGATCCAAATCCCCTATGTGGGCAAGCAGGCATTGTCAGGTGAGAGGGAGCACAAAACACACATGTCACACAGGCACGTAGGAACAACAACTGACACAGCAAGTCACAGACACACCACAGCACCACCCCCAGGGCCCCCACAATGTGGTGACCCTGGGCTGAATAAAAATACCACTGTGATGACAAAGCTAAATGTCGTTCACACTATGAACCACAGTCAGGTGTCCTGAGCAACAAACTACCATCACACCTACACAAGCACAAATCAATCAGCATGGCCAGTAAGCCAAGGCCAACATGGAGGCAGGGGCCTAGCCGGGCAACAACTCTCATCTGCACACACTCAACACCACACCCCTCGACCTCCAACAATGTGCAGCAGTGAAGTACACATGCACTGGTGACATTGCACATGCACCCATGACTATTCCAGGGTGGTGGGTGGGAACCAAGGTGTAGAAACACATCACACATGGACACTCAACAAGACTCCTGAATGTCTGACACACTGCACACTACGCTGTACATGGACATGACGGCAATACCACACCGACCAATGGGATCCCAGCCACAGTCACACACCAATGAAGAAGCCAAGGTCACCCACAAAGAACACACATAGACAACTTCCAACATTGCAGCTCTGACCCTGAGGAGTGGCAGCAGTCACACACACAACATGTCACAATCACTGAAAGATAACACAAACTGGAAATCACATGACAGGGGCAAACAACAAGTGCCAAGGGGAAACCTGACTGTGACCCATCTGCGTCTGCACACAAACTCAGCCCTGACAGCAAACACACCTATGGGTGACACCCTGATGACCAGTAATGTGCCATGCACCCACATCACAGAGAACACAGGGAGAAGACTTTGGGGGAACATAGCTCAAGTCAGCAAGCATCACAAACAGGTACAACACTAGGGATCACAGCATGCGCAGATGAATGGAAGTGAACACACAGACATGCACATACAACACACACCTTGGGTGCAGGCAATGTCACACGTGTACACACTGCCATGAGGGGACTCCACTCCTGTGTGAGGAAAGCTGTGCCATATGTTGCCTCAGTAGGGCCCCATCATGTCAGCTGAGCACTTGGTCACACAATCAACAATTAGCACCAAATGAGGGCTCCCATCACATCAGCCTGGTCATGGATGTGCCAACGGAATCATCAGCACAGATCCAACACACTTGTATAGCAATGTTGCACTGACTACACGGATGAGTCCCTCCCCATTGATGCCCAAACCTGCATGTCCACTGGAGATGGCAACACGGTCAGGGAAGTAGACAAATGCAACGATGGCAGGCACAACAGATGTGCAGGGGTGGAAGCCACAGATATGAAATTGCCAATGTAAGTAGGAAACCCATTGCCAAATACTGAACACATGACACCCTCAGATGCTGCTATTGATGACATGGATACACCACATGATAGGACACATTCCCCCTGGACCACATGGGTTCCTGCACAGTAACACTTCATAATCATGAGACCAGATATCACCATCACTGCAGCAAGGGCATGGTTAGCTGCACCAACAACATGTACATCTGAAGCATGAGCACTAGAGAAAAGAAAGTTGCTTTATTCAGCATATGTGTTGAGGCCAAACGAAGTCCTGAAAAAGAGCAAAGGCCAATGGCCAGTCCATTGTCAAAGTTCAAACAGGGTGACACTGGCAGATGTCACCCTACGCATGCCTGCACAATACCAGGGACAATCCACTAGGAGGGGCAACCGGGGGGCAGGCCAGGCACCGCAGGGACAGGATCAGGGCTCACCAGGGGGAGTCAGGGAAGGGGTGGTGGGTGCAGGAGAGCCACTGACAACTGCAGTGGAGGTGTCTGACATGGTGTGTGCCGGCACAACTGGGGGGCATGACACAGATGTCGTGGGTGCCGGCACAACTGCAGTGGACCCTGCAGATGGGGTGGACAGGTCCGCCACTGCAGTGCCCAAGTCAGACAGGGCGGTAGTGGACTCCACTGCAGTGCCTACCTCCAGGGGAGGAGAATGGGGAACAGGCAAGGTGGGTTGGACAGAGGGGGGACACCCTCACCACATCAGTGGCACAGACAAGCGCAGCGGGGGGTGTGGTGCTGGGAGAGCAAGTGGCAGGGGGAGAAGGCCGGAGCATCTTGGGGATGGTATATCTGTGGGTGGGGGAACCTGGGGCAGGGTGTGGTGGGGGCACCTGTGCAGTGGGGGCCTGAGGGATGGAGGACGGAGACCTTGTGCCTGAGCTGCAGGGTGGTGGCGGGGTCTTGCTCTTAGCACTCCGGGGGACTTGCGGGTGGGGGCCTCAGTCCGTCTGCGCCTGGGGGAGGGTGTCCGGGGGCGAGGGGCACTCTGCTCCGTGTGGGTGGGCTTCCTCTTCCCCCGGGATGCTGGAGCAGCTTCATCGGTGGGGAAGAGGCCGAGGTCACAGAGGAAGAGCTGCTGTGACTTTGGGGTTGCAGGTGAGGCAAGGGAGGGTGCTTTGGAGGGAGAGGGAACTGAGGACTGCGCAGTGCATGTGGATGCGTGTGTGTGTTCCAGGGCCCCATCCCCTGTGAGTCTGGCTTCAGTCCCCTGAATGTGCGTGCGTGTGCGTTTTGTCATTGGCGTGTGTGTCAGTGTGCTGGATGTGTGTGTGCTGGTGTGTGCCTGTGCCAGTGTGTGTGTGCCTGGGATGGGTAAGGTGCTGGGGAGTGTGGATGGAGCAGAGGCAGGAGGGGTGAGGGACCGTTTGAGGAGGGACACTGCTGCCGTCAGGGAGGAGTCCATGGACCTATTGCCCCTCTGTAGGTCAGACATGCCCGATGAGATGCCCTCCATGAACGACACCAGCTGAGTCAACAGCGCGGTGTGCGCATGGAGGACACTCAGCATGGCTGTCTGCCCTACATGGAGCTGGCGAAGGAGGTACACAGACTCCTCACTCAGGGCAGCAGGGGACACAGGGGCAGGGGGTGCGGTGCCTGGCCCAAAGGAGACACGCTCCCGGACATGGGAGCCTCCACGGACCTGGGGAATGGGAGCCGATGGGAGGGCGGTGGTGGTGCTGGTGGTGGCGGGGACAGCAACACTAGCTGGGGTGTGGTGGCTGCTGACACCCGCCTCCACAAGGGAGTCATCCTCCGAGTTGCTCTGGTCCTCAGCTGAGGTGGATGCTGCTGAGGACTCCTCGGTGTGGCTCCCCTCGCCCTCCGTGCCACTGGGTCCCTCCGACCACTCCTCGGCTGCTGACCCAGTCTGGCTCTCCGGCTCCTCCTGGTCCGTGGAGCTGTCCCCTTCCGTGGCCGTGGATGTATCTGCAAACAATGGGGAAACAGACAGACATCAGTCACCTGCACCAAACGCACACACCACTGTGAGCACAGCACATTACAGAGCAAGCCCTGGCATCATTAGTTGTACATTGCTAAAAGTGCCCTAATTGAACAGGAGAAGTCAATTGTCAGTCTGATGCCAAGCATGGCACTCACATCCCACATGGCCTTGCACCCATCTGTCTGGTGTCTGTTGGATTGCAACACCCCAGTGTTGACACATGCACCAAGTACACAGTAGTTGGACAGTGCAGAGGACACGGTGTGGACACATCACAGCTCTTGCCACTGAGTCAGTACAGGTTTACGGATGTAAGGGATGCCCAGAGTCAAATAGGAAATGCATGTGATGCATTCCAGCGACAGACACCATGATGCACCCATGTCCTGATAGCCAGCGCCACTATGGTGTGCATGTAGCACATGTCACTCCCCTGCAGGATCACCAATCAGTAGACACATGCCATGGCGGAGGCATGACTGCAAAGTCATACATCACTGTCTCAGTGATGTATGACTTTGCAGCCAGACAACAACACTCTGCACTGTGTCACAATAGTAGGTCATGGGGAATGCAAGTCCTGGAGCTGCACAAGTGCACATGTACATCCCCCCACAACACATCCTCTTAACCCTCATCTGTCCAGGTCATACCTATTGGACATATGGGAGACCTGTGACACTACCCTCTGAACCTGAGCCCCTCACACTCTGCTGTGCATGGGGAACAGCTGCCTGAACTTCACATTTACATGCCCCAGTCTGCATGGGCAGCTGATCAGACACCTATGTGTCACACAAGTATCGTCTCCTATGGTCACATCTCCAGTGGCATGCTGAGCCCCTACCAAGAAACTCCACAGCAGTCCTGGCGACTAATCCACAGCACACTGACACAGAGGCAGACACCTGAGGGGTCAAATCACTGTGCACAATGTGTCCTCTGATACACGGGAGTGGGAGTACAGAGTGTATTGTATGGCCTGGAGTAGGCATGACTGTCCAGCCCCACATGAATGAGGGATGAGCCCTGGACTGTAGGCAGCTGGCTAAGTATGTGTGACACACGTCATATACATACTCCTGGGGCCCAAACATTGTTCCCACCCGCAGCATGGGTGTGTGCCAGGTACCCCAGCCACATGTGGTGGATCAGCTCAGCAATTGGACCACAGATCAAAGTAACACGCTGAATACATGTCAGAATACAGGCATTGTGTAAGCAATGGACCCACCCATGATGCCCACCACAGAGTCAGGGAAACAGATGCTGTCTCCCACCTTGAGTCAAGCAAACTGCAAGGACACAGTCCTAAGTGACAGAATTCCCTGCATGTAAGGGCCACACCTGGGTATCAGATGAGGAGTGGGCAGTGCACAATAGAGGGACATGGCTCCTGGACAACATGACTGCTGTACTGTGGCAGTTCAACCTGGCCCGAGGAGGGCACATAACATGTTAGACAGAGTACACAGTGCAGTCTTTGACTCACCCCCTCCTTGCTGCTCTCTGGCCTTCAGCTGCCCATCCAGGTCTGGAAAGACCACCGCCAGGATCCTGAGCATGTGGGGGGTCAGGGTCCGTGTTCCGCCCCTCCTGCGAGGAGGCGACAGCTTCAGCTGGACCCGTGCAATCCTCCGGGTCCAGCCCCGAAGGTCCTGCCACCTCTTTTGGCAGTTGCGGATCCGGCGCTTGTAGACCCCCACGGACCGGACAGCCCGGACGATGTCCTTCCATATCTCATGCTTCCGATGGGCAGAAGCCTGTCAGGATGACAAAGTGATAAGGCCATTACTACACATGCAACATATCCGTGCATGACACAGTTGCATATACATGTCGCAATCACAGGGGCACATGGTGTACCCAGGCAGTGCACGGCTGCCCATGGACAGTTTTCCAGAAGTCACTACATGGTATCATAGCATGGGGAGTAAAACCCTGTTCAGAAGCACTGTCACTGCACCATACCTGTCCAGTGCAAGTCACTACACACTATGGGGGGTGACAACTACTCAGTGAGCCTGCTAGCCAGTGGTGTGCTGACTCTCAGCCTTGCTAGTCAGACAAAATGCACATTCAGAAAGGCAGTGCACAGAACACTCACCTGCTCCCCTGGTGTCCCATACAGCTTGCTGTACTGTGGAAGTAGGCTGTCCAGCAGGGCCTGGTTCTCTTCAAGGCTGAAGGCTGGGGCTCTCTCCACAGTACGTGCCATTGCAGGGTCCAGAGGGGCAGAGACAGCAGCAGTGCAGTGGCAGATGTCGTCCTGGAGCATGTAGTGCAGGCAAGTGGGCTCTCAGGGGAACATGCAGCAATATATATGTGCTGGAGAGGCAGATACTGTCCCTTGTGTCCAAAGTGATAGGTCCAAGTCGTTTGCATCTTCTGAATCTGGCCAATCCATGGAATAGCAGCACCAAAACACGCCCACAGCATCCTTCAAAATTTCAACTTCATGACATACATGATTTTGCAACATTGTTGTGGGTGACCAACTGATTTTCCAGCAACCGACTCGTTCGAATATTCGAAAACGCGTCCGTTGCCAGGCAAGCCCATTGTCAATGGGTGCGCACCGATCGGTCCATTGAGGTACAACGCGCACAGGGGTACAACGCGTACCCGCACACATTGAAAGCAATGGGCCGGCCGGAGGCACCGATCGGTCCATTGCAGTACAACGCGCACAGGGGTACAACGCGTACCCGCACACATTGAATGCAATGGGCCGGCCGGAGGCACCGATCGGTCCATTGCAGTACAACGCGCACAGGGGTACAACGCGTACCCGCACACATTGAATGCAATGGGCCGGCCGGAGGCACCGATCGGTCCATTGCAGTACAACGCGCACAGGGGTACAACGCGTACCCGCACACATTGAATGCAATGGGCCGGCCGGAGGCACCGATCGGTCCATTGCAGTACAACGCGCACAGGGGTACAACGCGTACCCGCACACATTGAATGCAATGGGCCGGCCGGAGGCACCGATCGGTCCATTGCAGTACAACGCGCACAGGGGTACAACGCGTACCCGCACACATTGAATGCAATGGGCCGGCCGGAGGCACCGATCGGTCCATTGCAGTACAACGCGCACAGGGGTACAACGCGTACCCGCACACATTGAATGCAATGGGCCGGCCGGAGGCACCGATCGGTCCATTGCAGTACAACGCGCACAGGGGTACAACGCGTACCCGCACACATTGAAAGCAATGGGCCGGCCGGAGGCACCGATCGGTCCATTGCAGTACAACGCGCACAGGGGTACAACGCGTACCCGCACACATTGAAAGCAATGGGCCGGCCGGAGGCACCGATCGGTCCATTGCTGTTCAACGCATCACTGTACATGTGACTGGCATATGTCAGCATGCCTGTCTCAGATGGACATATGCCAGCCACAGATAGCTCCCAGGGAGTGAGGGGCACACCTACATCACGACAGCCTGTCCAAACCTTATCATAAGGCATGTAAGGCTGCATTTCCTATTGTGTGTATGTTGGTGTACATGTTGTCCTGTGGGTGTCACCTGTGGGCAGCCACCCCCAGGCTGTGCACGTGTTAATGGGGACAGGATCCTGGGTGTTACGTGTACGTGACCACTGTGATGTGCAACTGTTCATATCTGTGCATGTGCCATGGTCACATTTCACAGTGGTGTTTGTGTATGTCATGTCACATACCCCGTGAGTCCCATGTGGGACGGTATGTTTGAGCCAGGGTGTCCCAGTGGCACAATAGTGATGGCCCTCCACAGTCTTTGTGCATGTAGTGTTTACAATGTCTCTGATTTCATGTGCACAATGGGAGACAGTCTCCACATCCACGTTGTGTGTGCATGGACTCTGATGTTGTGCGTGTGTGTCACAGACGTCCATGGCTCTCCTGCCATGGCAAGTGTGGCCACTACCTGTGGGGGTCATGTTTGTTTTGTTGTGGTGTACACATGATACTCCAGGTGATGCCAGTGTCCATGTGGCATTACAGGGTCCCTGGGAATGTGCCTGTCGTTGAGCTGTGGTGCCTGGGGCACATCTGTCCTCACATGTCACTGGGGGGTGACTGTGACACAGCATCATGATATCCAATGGGCCAACCTGGGACAAATTGATGCCACCTGTAGGACCGTGTTGACAGATGTTGGCCATGTATGTACCATACATGTCGTTCCGGTACTGCACACTTCATGTAGTTGTGCCTCATGATGATGTATGTTGGGATCTTGAGTGTGTTCAATGCCGCATATGTGGGGTGACTGACGATCTTGCTTACTTCTCCTCTGCACTGCAGGGCTCCTGCTGTCCATCGGCCATTCCCAGACCTGGCAACGATGGTGGAACGGGACAGCATCCGACGGTACCGCTTCACCAGGCAGCTGATTGAGGATTTTGCAGTGCAGTTGTCCCCACATTTGCAGCCTGGCCGGCCGTATCCTACAGCGCTGACCCCCAAGGTGAAGGTGATGGCAGCCCTACACTTCTTTGCCACCGGTACCTTCCAACATACTGTGGCGTCTGCTGGTGGGATGTCACAGACCATGTTCAGCCGTGTGCTCCGCGATTTCTTGGCGGCAATGTTGCTCTTCCTGAACCGGTACATCTATTTCCCTAGACTGCGACGACTCACTGACGTGAAGAGTGACTTTTATGCCCTGGGGAGGATGCCGCATGTCATTGGCTCCATTGATGGGACACATGTGGCTTTGGTACCACCACAGGCCCAGGAGCAGGCCTACAGGAACCGCAAGCACTACCACTCGGTCAATGCACTGGTGGTGTGTCTTGCAGACATGACCATCACACACGTGTGTGCCCGTTTCCCTGGTTCAGCACACGATGCCTTTGTGATGAGGAGTAGTCGCATCCCCAGGTTGATGGCACAGATGCAGAACCAGCGTGCCTGGCTTGTCGGTGTGTACTGACTTTGTGCCATTGTGTGTGATCTGATCTGTAGTATTCCGCCCACTTTTCCAAGTCAGCTGATGTGCACTTGTCTGTCCGTAGGTGACTCGGGATACCCCAACATGCCGTGGTTGCTGACACCCCTCAGGAACCCTGTGACACCTGCCCAGATGCGCTACAATGAGGCACATGGTCGGACCAGGAGAGTGATTGAGCGGACCTTTGGTCTCCTGAAGAGCCGCTTCCGCTGCCTGGACAAGACCGGAGGGTCCCTCCCATATGCCCCTGCGAAAGTGTGCAAGATTATCATCGTCTGCTGCATGCTCCACAACCTGGCAGTGCGGAAGGAGTTGCCTCTCATCCAGGATGACGATGACCAACATCCGCCACCTGTGGAGGATCCTGGCCTGGAACACGATGCCAGTGACGATGATGATGATGATGGTGATGGTGATGTCCGCACACAGCTCATCACCAACTTCTTTAGCTGAATGTGAGTATCCTGAGGTGTCATGTCAATGATGTGAGTTGGCATGATGTGTGGGTGGTGCTCTGGTGCTGTTGGAGTGTGTCCATGGGCTACTTGACTGGATGTGTGTTGCGATGTGTGGTGACAGGTGGGCTGTACTCCCCAACAGTGTTGACATGCTAACTTGGTTCTGGGTGGGTATCTTGTAACATGTATTGTGCATGAGTTTTGCTGTTCTGTCCTGTACTCCATTGCTTTTGACTGTGTGTCATTTCTGTCCTTCACAGGGTACTTTCAGATTCGTTTGGTCAACTGTGTCCACCGACAACGTGATTGCACATCCAGGCTGGTAGCTGTTGTGTCCCTACAGGTGATGTGCGCCACACCCATGGACTTCCTTCTGTCTACAGTTGTTGACTGTGTGCCCGCTACCAGGTGGGGTTACCTTGCATCTGTAGTGGTTACGGCATGTTGCTACTGTGTAATAAACCTGTGCTTCACTTAGTGATGTGCGTTGTCTGTGGTCACACATTTGACTGCCATTTGCTTACTGCACCTGTGGGCTACTTGACTACAACTGGGAATGGGTGTGGTGTCTGTGCATTGCACCGTCTTCCCTGGCAACATCAGTGTAGGCAATGAGTCAGATGGCCTAGGTGTGTATGTGTTGTGTAGCCCTGGTGGTGTGTCTCCCTCATATGTGTCACGTTGCCTGTACTCACATGCCTGTGTTGTCCTTGCTGTTGCAGTTCGCATACACAGTGTAATTTTGTTGTTCATCATCCCCATAACAGTACCCACGTTGGAATCACGACAGAGGCAAGTATGGTGTATTATTGTGTTTATTGTGATACATCTGTGATAATAGTGCATAGGATGGATTGTGCTGTACATGAATCTTGCAATCCCAAGTTCCTAGATGAATAGAAAGTCCAGGTAGACAGGATCCCCAGTATCGGGGCCACAGTTGTCTGACACATTGTTCCAACTTGTACTCCCCATGCAATGTGTGGGAGTAGTGTTGCCATCAACAGGGTGAACAGTCTGTGCACAAAGGCGAAAATCCAGAACAGGTTCAGGCTTCCTGGGAGTTGCGCTTGGCCATCAGCCTCTCACTTTCCCCTCCTCGGACGACCCCTCTTCTTGGGGGGGGGCCCTCAAGTGCAGGCTGCTGCGGTGCAGGGGACTCTCCGCCAGAGTCCTCCTCCCTCCCTGTGGCAGTTGCAGTTTGTTCGGTACCAGATGTTGTTGGCACACAGGGAGGTGTGGACTGGTTGCTGTTCATCTGGCGGAGGCATTGTAAAATGTCCCTGTGCACCGCCGTCATCTCATGTAGTACATCCCACTTGGACTCCACGCGGGTCATGTGGGAGTCCACACGTGACATGTGGGAGTCCACACGTGACATGTGTGACTCCACATGGGACATGTGGGAGTCCAAGCGGGCATGATGGGCAGCCTGCTGCTGTTTGATGTCTCTGAGGAGCCCCACTACCTGGCTGAGCTCTCCGGTGCTGGACTGGTACGCATCAGCTATGCGTACCAGTTGTGGGTCTTCATGCACACCAGCAACGTCTGCAAGCAGCGACCTCTGTCTCCCACCCCTCCCACCACCCCTGCTGACATGTGCAGTGTGTGCAGTTGCACGCACAGATAACCCTGGTCCACCTTGGGGGTTGGTGGTGGTGGTGGTGTCCATGGCCCCAGGTTGGTCCAGGGTCACTGCGCTGGTGTTGTTCCTTATTCTGTCCATGTCGGCAGGGATGGTATTCGTGGTGACAGTCGTTGGAGGGGTGGGTGCAGGGGGTGCAGCTGGTGGACCTGCTGGTGCTGCAGCTGGTGGTCCTGCTGGTGCAGCATGTTGACTTGCACCGGATGTGCCAGGTTGTTCTTCATCGTCCGAGGAGGACAGAGGCTGTACGACGCCAGTGAGCTCGGCATCCTCTTGAGCCTGGGACTGGGACTCCTCAGCGTCTGCTGCTGTGTCCCTATCATCACCTGTTTTTGGGAGACACAAACAATGTATGTCATGTTTCTGCAGGCATCAGTGGTTGACACACCTGACAGTTGTGACTGTGCCTCGGGGTGCGGGCCTGTACATTGTATTGTCCTAAGTCGTCACAGTCAGGGGTTGATATTGGTGTGGCACATTGTCCTGCATTATTTGGGCATTTCTATGTATTCTCTGGGGTGTGAACATGGTCTGCATTGATTGTGTTTGGTTGACAGCCAGACCTCCTTCCCACCCACCCACCCACCCAGTCAGTTATCCCACCATGGAACGTGCTTGCATTGCAGGGAGTGTAAGTTGTCTCTCAGGATGTCAGTCAGAGGTGTCCTGCTGTTTGTTGGTGCACAGTTGGCAGCAGGGCCTTGTGCTCCCCGCAGCAGTAGCCAGTGTCAGCCATCTTGTGAGTCCTTCTCCACTCCCTGTGATGTGAGCATGGTTCAGGGTGGTGTTGATGGGCCAGTTGTGAGGCTGAGCAATGTCTGTGACTACGACTCCCATCATGCTATTGCCTCCACCCCCCTTCCCAGCATGCCCATGCTTCCTTCCTTTTGACTCTGCTTCCCTGTGGGGTGGGCTGGCTGTGCTGACAGGATGGCTGGGAGTGTTGTCCTGGCAGTTGTTTGGCTAAGAGTCCCAAGAGTGTCCCTGTGCTTCACACAACATAACCCAGGGTGGTGGTGCTTTGTGGGATCTTGTGTTAGGATGGAGGGCATTGCATTCTACCAGGTGGGTACTGTGGAGTTTGTGTTGGGGGGGGGTGTGAGGGGAGGTGCTGGTGACTATGGTCAGTGCTGCAAGTCCCCCTTCCCACCCAGCCAGCCAGCCAGATATCCCACCATGGAACGTGCTTGCATTGCAGGGAGTGTAAGTTGTCTCTCAGGATGTCAGTCAGTGGTGTCCTGCTGTTTGTTGGTGCACAGTTGGCAGCAGAGCCTTGTGCTCCCCACAGCAGTAGCCAGTGTCAGCCATCTTGTGAGTCCTTCTCCACTCCCTGTGATGTGAGCATGGTTCAGGGTGGTGTTGATGGGACAGTTGTGGGGGGGGGCAATATGTGTGAGTGCGACTCCCATGATGCTATTGGCTACACTGACTTGGCCAGCATACACAGAATTCCTTCCTTTGAGTGGTCTTCACTGTGTGTTGGTGTTGTTGTGGTGGCTACATGTGTGGATGTGTGTGTTAGTTCTATTTGTGCCACTGCCTAGCTGTAGTTGTGGTTGTGTTTGTACATGTGTTGGCACAGTTGGATGTGACTTTTTTGATGGCATGTGTTGTGTTTATCTGACTGACATACACATTTTGGGATGATTCTGTTCTAGTTGCTGTGTAATTGCTATGAGTGCATGGTTTGACTCTCCCCTTGACAGTGATGTGTGTGTTTTGTGGCAGTTTATTGTGTACATTTGTTGTGTACTCACCAGGCTCTGGGATGTCCTCTAGTCCATATACGCTCACTGGCGGAAGGATGGCCCGCACCTTCTCCTCCCAGGGCCTGAGGTATACTGGCTTGGCAGGAGGGCCACTGCCGGTGTATTGGCTCAGGTGGTAGTCTTTCTTGAGCAGCTCCCGGACCCTCCTGCGCACGTCATACCACCTGTTCTGGATGTCGGTCTTTGTGCGCCGACATGGTGATTGGGCGTTCACCCTGTTGATGATCCTCTCCCACATCTTGGTTTTCTGCGACATGGGGGTCTGTTGGACCAGAGTGCCAAACAGCTGTGGCTCCACCCTGAGGATCTCGTCTACCATGACTTCCAATTCACTATCTAGGAACTTGGGATTCTTCTTGGGGGGCATGGTGATGGGTGGTGATAGTGGGTGATGTGTGTGTTGGTGTGCAGGTGAGGGTGTGTGGGTGTGTGTTGTGCTGGGTGTATGTGAGGTAGGTATTTGTTGGTGTGCTGCTGGTGTGTGGCTTGTGTGAGGGATGAGCTGTGGGTGTGTGGTTGCTTTCTCTTGGGTGCTGGCAGTGGAATGGCATTTGCAAAGGCTCATGGTAGTGATTTGTGTCCTTTATATAGGTGGAGTTGTTGGTGTGTCTTTGTTCTCTGTCCCCACCCCCCCCAGTATTTATTGGCTTGGTAATTGCTTGTTTGGCCTTTTTTTGGTTGATTTTTCCTTTGTGCTGTTTGTGTATGTTGGAAACGTTCTTGTGACCGAGTCGGACCCTGCATTGGTCTCGTACGGTGTTTTCCGTTTCGTTCACGCTGTGTTTGTGCAGTTTTGTATGCTGCGTACGCGTCGGTCGCGGTGTATTGTGTTGCTTCGGCTCGGTTTTGTATGCGTGTCGGTCGTACGGCTTGTCCTCCGTCCGACTCGGTCGTGTTTTTCGCGCCTTGCATCGTACTTTGCAGGTTGGAGTTGGCGGGTACGATTCGGTCGGATTTGTTCCGGGTGCGTGTCGGTCGGTTGGATTCGCGTGTTTTTCCGGCCGGATTGCTATTTTCCGAGCGGGTCGGTCGGTCGGCTTGGTTTCCTGACGTGTCGGTCGGATTTATCGCGGCTTGCATCGTACTTGGCGTGTCGGGCGCCACTGGTACGTGTCGGTCGGTATTTTTTCCGGATCCGAGTCGGTCGGTGCTTTTTCCGGCCCGAATCGGAATCGACCCCTTAGTTGTGGATCATTTCTCCTTCCTTTAGCACTGAGTAGCCGTGCGCTCTATGAATTGCTCATTCATACATATTTAATTACATAATACATTTAAATATGGGTTGGGGGTTCATTGGCAACTTTGGTGGTCATGTTTTAAATAAAATATATTAGCTGATACTCATTGATTAATGTATTAAGCAATTTTACAACTGGAAATGCATTTTTACATGTTGAATTCATTTGAAAATACAAAACTGGTTATTTATAGATTTTTGGAAAAATATTTTATTAAATGTTTTATATGTTGTTTATTGCTAATTATTTCATATTTACAATTTGTAGTGTTTGATATTTATATTTATTTGTTACCATGTTATTTGTAACTTTACAATAATTTATTTTTATTTTTGGGATGTGGAGTTTAATCGGAGTTTGGATGGGTGGTGCTTAAAGATATATATATATATATATCTATGTGTATATATATATATATATATATATATATATATATATATATATATATATATACATATATACATATATATATATATCATATTGTATTAATTGATTTAGCTATTATTTCAGTTAAGCTTTAAATATTTTGTTTAAATTGTTTATTTTGTAACTTATTCATTTATGTGACTATCTGACTTAATTCCATAAATATTTCTTTTACATTTACAAAATGTATTTTACTATGTATTAAAATTTTAAGATTTTTATTTGAAATTTAGAGCTTTTAAAATGATTTTATTTACATTTCTGAATAATTTTAAGTGTACAGGGAATGTGGCCCCTCCAATGATGCACTTTCCCTAGTGTTCATTAGACTGGAGATAAAATAGTAAATCTGCCACCCCCTCCAATATATTCACCTTCCACAATGTTTGTTAGACTGAAGTTTGAGTAGATTTGACCTCCCGTGTTTGCAAATTCTCTCTGTTTTCTAGACTTGAGTTAGAAAGGTAAATCTTATCTCTGTGTTATTTTCAATTTTTTATTATGTGTTTTAATATTTCAAAAAATGTTACATTTTGTTATATATGTTCAAACATTGTTTTGTATTGTTTTACTTTATCACTAATTATAATTTATATTATGTTTTAGTATTTAATATAAATGAATATTATATTATTTCCTAATTGTATTTGTCTGATAACTATATCATAGCTTATAATTTAATATTAATGTTTATATGATTTTAAAAAGTTATTTTAGAGTTTTAAGTAAATATAAGAATAATAAATGTTTTTAGTTAATATATTATATATTTTTTAAGTATATTCAACTGAAAAAAAGTTATTATACTTTTATTTGAATTACAATAACTGTAATTTTAAATAAATACATAAACATACCGGTATAATATCTATGTTCTTAACCGCAATACTTTGGTAGTGAATATTTTTGTACTTGACATTATGGGGTCGATTCCGATTCGGGCCGGAAATTTCTCCGACCGAGCCGGACCCGGAGAGATTTCCGACCGAATCGGACCCGTGCAGTCCGACCGAACGAGTACGATGCGTCCGTATGTTATCGGACTTGAGTCTGTCGGACTCCCATTGATGTCAATGGGAGCCGGTCGTACTAACGCGTACGCGGGCTCCCATTGACTCAATGGGTGCGAGTCGGACAAGGGCGCCCCTACAGCGGGTACGCGGCGAAGCGGTCGCGCCGTACACGCACAGGTAGGGGGACCCATGGGTCCCCCTGTGTGCGACTCGCGTGGCTACGCGTACAGGGGGTCCGTGTCGGACCCCCAAAGTACGGCTCCGACTGCTCTTTCGAGCCGGAGTGCGCGGCTCGGTCGGACTGCTCGCGGCGCGCATCGTACTTACCCGGCCGGGAAACGTCTCCATTGCGCGGTGCGAGTCGAGTCCGAGCGAGTCGGTCGGAGCGGTTCGAGCCGGGAGCGAGTCGGTCGGAGCGGTCGGGACGCCCGGACGAGTCGGTCGGCGATTTCGCATCGTACTCGCTCGGCCGGACCCGCGTACGGTTCGGTCGGGAAACAGGGCTCCGAATCGGATCCGGTAAAGCCGAATCCGATTCGGAGCACTACCGGCCGAGATCGGAATCGGCCCCTATATGTATGTAAAGTCAATATTTTGGTGTAGATATTTTGACAACAATATTTTTGTACTGCAACATTTTTATGGTCAATATTCTGTCACACAAGCGTATGCACAGGGGTCAAAATCTCTGGTCAAATCATAATCAAGGTCTAAATGAACAGTACATCATCTTTTCTCTAAAGAAACAATGAGCAACAATTTGAACTAAGGTGCACTGTAAAACGCAGTGGGTATACAATTAACGTTTATGAAATTCACATGACACATTAGCTAATGAATAAACAGTCAAAAGTATTAAAATACCTTGCAGGTGATTGGATGCAGGTAAAAAACTTTCATTAAAGACCAAAGCAATCTTCTGGAGCTACATTTTCCAAATTATTTTACAGATTTCTCTTGTGGATAATACATCTTCTATCCACATGCAAGGTCTAACTTTGCTAAATTTGCCATGGTAACAAAAGGCAGAGAAACTAGTGCTCCCAAGCTCCCCTTCCCAAAACAACTGCACTTCTGATGATTCTATTGATGTAGGAGAACTACTGTAAAGAACAGGAAATAGTCTCAGTAAGCCATTAACCGTAGACTCATTTTGCTTCATTCTGCTTTCATTGCCTCTTAGATGAAACACTAGCCCCCTAACCCAACCATTCTTGGTTTTAGTACCAGTTTGGCTGAAAAGTATTTTTTGGTATTTATTTGTTAGTTTGCAAAGCACATTCAGTCCATAGTTTCATGTGGAATTTTCAATAGCAATACATGTGTGCAATGAAGGAGGCAGTGTAAAGAAGCTATCAGGACTACCATGAGCCACAGAAAGGGGGCTGGTGGAGCAGAGTTGCTGCCAAAACTGCTGTGACCATGAATAGAAAGAAGGATCAGATAAGCTTCTGGGTCTGCTTTGAGCCATGGAGAGGAGGCAGGCAGGACAGAGAAGCTGTGGAGGCAACTTTTAGCCATGGTGAGTTGCTATAGCAGACTGATAGGGACAAAAAAGACACAAAATAAACACGTAAAAAATAGAGAAGCAATTTAAAGGGATCCTATAAAAAGAGAGAATGTGATCTAAAAGGAATAGCTCACTAGCCATGGTACAGTGGGCATTCATTTTCAGATGGACCTGCACTTGACCAGGCAAAATGCCATCCCTCCCAGTGCAAACAGTCAATGGTTGAAGTGGGCTACCTATTGCCCATGCTGTATGCTGTGGTGGGAGAAGTAAGACATGAATGGCACTTGTGACTGGGTGTTAACACTTAATTTTGTTTAAAAAATAAAATTGGTCTTTAATATCACAGCACAAATATTGTGATGTCTAGAATAACATGGGATGCAATTTTGCAGGTAAGCATATTGTTTTGTTCTTCATTTTATTAATAATATTGGAGTGTTTATTGTTTCATTTAATATGGCATAAATTATCTAATTAGATTTTTTTCTAAAATATTTTATTAGTTTGAGTGTTATAAGTTTTTATTGTTATATTGCTAAATATTGACAATTATTTTTGAGTATTTATATATATATATGTTAGAATATGTAATACATTTGTCAATTTAAAAAAATTATTGGTTTATTAGATGACTAATTATGTAGAATAATTTTAAAATGGACATTTCCGCAATTCTTTAATTTATTAATCTTACAATTTTGTATTAGGATATTTTATTTCACTATCTGTGTGTATTTGATGTATCCTGAATTAATATTATTGTGTGTGTGTCAAGGCGTCTGGCATGCCAAAAACACTCCATTCCATATGCTGTTAATGGTGACTGGATTAATAGAATAAAACTTTCATCCACACTGACAGAGTGTGTGTTATCTCATTGAATCCGAAAGAGGAGTGTTTGACTGATACAAGCGGTCTGCCTCACCCGAGCGCACACCACTGCCTTACCAGGGCTATGGGTGAGGAGGAGGTTACAGGGTCATTATAGTTAGCAAATAGATTTTATAAAAACTTGAAAATTCACTGAAAAAACAAAGGTTACAGGGACGTAATAGTTAGGCTCAGATTTCACTCATACAAAACCAGTGAAATTCAGCAGTTATAGTTACCTGAGCTACCTATAACTCACACCCCTGCAGTGCACATATTACATCACTCATGACTTGGTCAGTGACAACATTGATGACATCACTGATGACATCTCAAATGACATCGCTGATGACATCACTGATGACACCATCCAGTATTTTGTAAGAGTTTATGATTGTTAAACATATATACTAAGATACTTCAACTTCATACTAGTAGTATACTAGGTGTACTACTAACGAGTGATACTACTTTTAATATCTATCATGTGAGTGGCAGTGTGACTGTATGTATCCTTGTCCCTATGGGTGTGTGAGTGGCTGTATTGGTGTATAAGTGAGTGTGTGAGTAGTTGTGTGGGTGAATTAGATGCTGTGTGAATGGCTGTATTAGTGAGTGAGAGGATGTGTCAGTGGCTGTATGGGCGGGTGAGTGGCAGTGTAAGTGGCTCTATGGGTGGGTACATTGGTGTGTAGTGACTGGGTGAGTGAGTGGGAGTCTGAATGGCTGTATGGGTGAGTGACTGTGTATATAAGTGGCTGTATGGGTGAGTGAGTGGCTGTTTGAGTTGGTGTTTTATTAAGTGAGTTTGTGTGTGAGTGGCTGTATTGGAGAGGGAGTGTCTGTGTGAATGGCTGTATGGGTGAGTACAGGGATGTGTGAGTGCTTGTATGGATGTGTGAATGGGTATGTAAGTGGTTGTGTGAGTGAGTGTGTGATGGCTTGAATGGGTGAGTGAGTGGCTGTGTTGAGAGGCTGATTGGGTGAGTGAGTGTATGTGAATGACTGTAGGTAAATAAGTGGGCATGTGAGTAGCTGTATGGGTGAGTGTGTGGTTATGTGACTGGCTGTATGGGTAACTAACTGGTTCTTTGAGTGGCTGTACGAGTGAGTGAGTGGGTGTGTGAGTGGTTCTATGGAGGATTGAGTTGCTGTGTGAGTACTGGTATAGGTTAGTGAGTAGGTGTGTGAGTGGGTGTACGAGAGGTTGTATGGGGTGTGAGTAGGTGTGTGAGTGGTTTTGTGGATGATGTCATCAGTGATGTCATCAGTGAAGTCATTTGAGATTTCATCAGTGATGTCACTGGCCATGTCACGTGTGATGCAGTATGTGAGGTCATAAGCAGTGCATTGCGGGGCGTAATGTCTAGTTAGCTCAGGTAACTATAACTGCCGAATTTCACTGGTTTTTTACTGCTTTTGTTAAAAGGTTTCCAATGCTAGAATAAAAAGTAAAAGAGAAAGGGGGCATCTCTGCTGAACTCCCTGTTCTAAAGAGAACGATGGGGAGATTAAACCATTTGCAAAAATTGAAGTTTTGGGATATGAGTCGAAAAAATGAAAGTCCAATTCATACGATCAAAGAATTCTCGGCGTCTAAGGTTATGTCCACCAAAGAATGTTTATAAGATTTGGATTTTCTCAAAATGTTAAAAAATAATCTAGTATTATATGAAATATGTCAGCCTTATATAAAGCCTGATTGTTCTCTTCCAATTAACGTAGGTATCGAGACATAAATGATGAATTTTTGCAAAAATCTTATAGTAAGAATTAACAAGGGAAATTGGTGGATAATTTTTGCAAAGTTTATGGTCTTTGTTCTCTTTGGAAATAAAAAATGTAAAGCATCTTGAAGACCTACCAGCTGAGTTGGTGGGTATAAAGTATGTTAATAGTTGATGTAATCTGTGAATCAAAAATTTGGAGTATAGGAGATAAAATGTTATGGAAAATCCATCAGGGCTAGGGGCTTTCCCTTTTTAATGGACTTCATAGCCACAAGAATATCTTGGGTAGAGCCATCACCTTCTAGAGAACAAAAATCTAACGCTAAATGGAGGATGAGTAATAGATCAACATCTGGATAAGGGTTAGATTCCGGAGTATAGAGGATAGTGTAATAATTTGTAAATTCAGCTAAAATATCTGCATTTTCAAGAATAGGTAATGTGTTATCTCACAGAATGGAATCCACTGTAACACTGTCTTTTTTTTACTTTAGACGTTTCCCGGCTTTATTTTGCTGTCCTTAATATTTAGTACTGGATTTAAGGAGATAAGAAGCAGCATACTCTGTAGTGAGTTTATTAAATTAAAATGTAGCCTTGACCAATTCATCCAAACATAACTTGGATTTCGATGTTAAATATAAATGTTCTAATTTCTTTAAATGATCCATGGTCTTGAATACTTTTTTTGAGGATAATTTATTTTTCTTAGAAACAAAAGCGATAATCAAATCTCTCGAGGCAGCTTTGATAATATATCAGGAGAATCATTAAAAAAGTAAAATAATAAAGGATTCACATTGCTGTGTAAAAGAGTTGTCTAATAATAGGGAACTTATAAAATGCCATTTTCTGCTTCTTTGTCCAACAGGAAGAAGGTCTAAGACTAGTGTAACAGCGGCATGATCAGAAATCAATATGTTGCGAATATCAGCAGTTAAAATATGTTGTAAGAGGGATTTGTAAACACATACATGATCAATTTTGGATTGGAAAAAATGTACAGGACAAAAGAAGGTATTTTCTCTTAAAGTAGGGTTACATAATTTTCAAGTGTCTTAAAGAGGTATTTGCCTAATAGTGGAGGCAATTTGTTTATGCATAAAGGAGGGAATAAAAGTAGTTTTGGAGTTTCAATCATTAAAGGTGCCCATTGCAAAATTACAATCGCCAAAAATTAAATAGACACCTATCATAGACATTAGTTTGTTTAAAATAGTGTTCCAAAATGATTTATCAAAGTGTGTGGGTGCATAGATATTAAAAAGAGAAAAATATATTTTATTTATAGTGAGAGTCACTATAATCCATCTCCCCTGCGAATCCAAAGCTTATGAGAGGAATTGAATATCTATGGCTTTATTACAAAGAATAACTACCCCAGTTCAGCTTACCCATGCTCTGTGAAGGAAAGGCATGACCAGCCCAGTTCCTTATAAGTTTTTTAAAAATTCTTTATCAATGACATGAGTTTCTTGTAAAAATGCAACATCTGCTTTCCATTTGAACAAATGAGTCAGAAGCCTCTGTCATTTAATAGGTGAACACAGCCCCTTAACATTCCATGAAATAACTCATAAAATCATATATAAATAACTATAAGATACATAATATATTTTACACATAAGGAACTTTTATACGTAAATTTGATATATAAACAATTAACTGTTAACTACAGTAAGAAGTGAACAGTAGAAGTGAATAAATGGAAAGAAACATTGTGCAGGAGATGAGGAGATAAGAGAGAAGAAAAGGAAAGGAGGAACAAAGAACATAAAAGACAAAATGGCAAAAAGACATACCTACATAACTAAGAAATGGTTGAGGGTGGTGAAACCATAGGAGGAAGATGGCATAACTGGACTCCGGAAGAGCCGAAAAAGAGGAACGAGACCACATAAACGATTATTTGTAAACATCTGCAAGCTGAAGGAAATACCTAAACTAAAAAGTAAAACATCAAAGATAAGTATAACAGGGTTATACAATAGGGTATATAAAACAAAGAGTGTTTATTATCGTACAATTTGGCAGACGTAGTAACATAAAAAAGTTTACAAGACATGCAATAATCCACAAAATCAGGAGACGGAAAACTTTGAGGTATCCATTGCTTCCTCTTTCCAAGTATCTAGTAATTTCTGCAAAAGAGAAGGATCCTCATATGCTGTAGTCTTATTTTTATATGTCACTTTAAACAAGCAAGGATGAAAAAGACCAAATCTGACAGCCGAGACCAAAGGACTGGATGCATGTCTAGGAACCTTTTCTGTCTGCAGTGGATTCGGCTAGATCTTGAGCAAAAAACAAATTGGATCCAGACCAAGAAATGTTGCTGTTGCTTGTGGCTGCTTTAATTACTTTAAGGAGATCAATGTATTCTAAAAAGAAAATGATTATGAGTGTTTGCCGAATATTTAATGTAGTTGATCCTAGGATATATAAAGGACTTTAAGTATAAAAGATTGAAAGTAAGAGATGGCATCAGAACCTTGGACCCCTTTAGTCAGTCCATAAATGTGAAAATTGTTTCAGCGGTTGTGGTTTTCTAAATCCTCCATAAGCTTTTTAAGGTGTGCAAATTCAGATAGCAAGTGTCTAATATCTTGAGCAGCTTCTTGGAGATCACTAACACCTTGTTTCACTTTTGTAACTCTATCATCTACTAAAGTCCATTTATCATCTAGAAGTTGGAGTTTTTTTATTAGTTTCCTCCATATATGGTTTAAGGGCCTTTATCTCCTCAAGTATATATTCCATTGAAATAGAGAGAGGAGATTTTATAGGAGAGAGAGAGCGTCCTTGTTAGCTCTTTTATTGGCTTGGAGAGCTGCTCTTCCTGTAATGTTCGGATTTACTTTAGAGATAACAGTCAGGTTATTACTTCCTGAGGAAGAAGATGAAGCAGAATCCTGAATCCAACCTGTGACACCTTCCATGACGTTATCCAGGGCAGAGAGTGGATTGAAGGTAGTGGACGCAAATTTCTGTGGTGTAACAAGCGTGTTAAGTTTCAAGCTTCTGGTGTTCTCCATATGAGAAATAGAAGGGAAAAAATGCAGTGCAGATAATGTTTGTGTTAGACTTGGCCCTTTTTGCAGGGTCATCCCTGAACTTTTTGCCTTCCTCCTAGCCTTTTTTATGACATGGTGTTGGTGGTTTTAGGACTCTGGGCACTTTAGCACTGCTGTCCAGTGTAAAGTGTATGTGCTCTCTGTGGTAAACAAGGTAAGATTGGTCTACACCTGTTTGGCATATTTAATTTACCTGTCAGTCCCTTGTAAAGTGGTATCTCAGATACCCAGGGCCAGTAAATTAAATGCTACTGGTGGGCTTGCAGCGCTGATTGGGGATTCCCCCGCATTGCTGGAGGAAAGCGGGAGCCTACCCCGCATTTTTGATGCCTCTTTAAGCGGGAGCCCACCCCGCATTGATGCCTTTTAAGCGGGAGCCCACCCTGCATTGATGCATATTTGAAAGCGGGAGCCCACCCCGCATTGGCCCAGAGAAGAGGAGCGCTGAAAAACGGAAGCCAGGTACCTGTGCCTGACTGTGGGCAGGGCCTGCTGCTCTGCAGAGATGTCCTGCACGCGACCAATCCGGTGGAAAGGCCGCCGGAAGACAGGCAGAGTTGTTGCCTGGCTGTAGGCGGGGCTCCCGTGGACGAAGAGAGCCCCGCCGAGAACGAGCCCGGTGTTCAAGGAAGGACCGGAGCCCCTTGTGTAGCTGCAGGAAAAGTGAGGCCGGGATCCGCAGAGACGGAGCCTGCGCATCCAATGCCCCGGTGAGTGGGGCAGAGCTTGAAGTCTTGGAGGGTGCAGGAAAGGCACCAGGAGAAGCCCCGTGAGTGGGGGCTGAGCGAGGGAGCAGTATTGGTGCTCCCAAGGCACGGTGGGTGCCTGTGTTGATTTCCTTTTGGCCGCATTGTGGTGCCTGATAATGGCACCAGATGAGCCCCGGTAAAGGGGGCTCCCCAGGCACAATTGGTGCCGGAGCTTGTTTTTCACAGCTGCCCCGCCGGACAGCGGGCAGCTGCAACGTGGGGGCAATATTGTTTTTAGAGTCCTGGAGAGGGGCTCAGGAGGCACTGCGGTGCCAAGGCTATTTTCTGTTCTTGATAAGGAAGGGGTGAGATGCATCCCTCGGCCCCCAGTGCATGACGTACATTGCTTTTGCTGCCAATGCAGCCAGAGAGCCATGAAAGGTCCTATAATTGCGCCCTGACATTTGGGACAAAAGGACATTGGGCCCCAGAGGAAGGCCAGTTGGCCTGGGGGTCATTTTCATGGGTGTACTGTGTGTACTGTGTGTACTGGTAGGCGCAAGGCCCTAAGGGATTGAATAATGTGTTTATGCTTATGAGGTTTGTGCATAATGCGTTTTATGCCTAATGTTATTGCCTAATGTGGTGATGCCTAATGCAAATGTCATGCTATGATGTTTTTGCCCAAAGTGATGCAGACATAATGCGTTTATGTTGCTAGTGCTAATGCTGAGTACAGTATCTTGCCAGTAGTTACTGGTTGTGTCTTATATTTGCTACTTGTGCTTTGTGATGGTTCTGACAGTGGCCCGATTGGCCCTGTCATGTATATAATCCCCTGTAAATTACTGCCTGGTGCCAGTTGGCACAGTGTATATGTGTGATTATGATTCTAATGTGTTTTGGATAATACAAAGGCTATTTTTTATATAACCTTGTGTGGAGTTTCTTTTGTAGTGTGCCTAGTGTGTTGCTGGTGTGTGTGTGTGTTGCGCAAACGCTTCACACATTGCCTCTGGGATAAGCCTGACTGCTCATGCCAAGCTACCAAGGGGGTGAGCAGGGGTTATCTTCAGCGTGTTTTCTGCCTGGCTTAGGCGCATGCCCTAGCCAACCAGAAATCCCATTTCTAACAGTTTGCTAGACAATTTAGCAGCAGATGGTAAGCATTAGTAATTGTAGAAATGCAGAAGAATGCCAGAATAAAGCAATAGAGTCAATAATACAGCAGCATATTTGTAGATTATGAAGCAAAATATAGGTACTAACCGTGTTAGAACAGAGCACGGTGAGAAGCAATTATATCCTCAAAACTGATTCAAAATGTTGGGCACAACATCTCCATCAGTGCACAATCGGGTAAAGGAAACTGCTCAGCAGTGCAACTCACAAATACACAAAATTAAACCATTTAAGACAGCAAATGCTCATCTTGCAGTGCTCTGGTTTCCGCAGTCCTCTGTACTCAATACATGAGCAGCGGGCCAGCTTCCCTTCACGGCTGCACTGAAGCTCCGTCAAAGGGTGGCCATCTTGGTCTGGCATCAAACTGACACACCACCCAATCACTGAAGACAACGTTTTCCCTATCTTAACCTATTGCACAGCCGTGACGTCTCATGCGAAAAGAAATCTGACATTGTAGCAAGCTTTCTAATAGCCAATGCTAGTCTATAACATAGCTACAGACATAGGTTTCTGGCTCACTGTGCAATAGGGCACATATTTTTTCCATTAATTTATTTTAGTTTCATTTTAAACTATTTCTGATTTCATATTCGTTACCTATTAAGTGTTTTGATGAAATATTAAACATTTTCCCACAAATATTTGGATCCCTGGATACCCATTTATAGAATTTATAGGTTGCATTTTGTAACACAAAAATTAAAGGGTTCTTTAATTTAAAAAAAGAGGATGCATGATAAATCACCAGATGTCATACTGGCCTGTGACTTTATATTATCCATTTACATAAGCTGAAATATTAACTAATGAAACAGTTAAAGTAAAAATAAAATTCATTAAAAGTTAGATGTGATGGTGTATATGTCAAATAAACGTTAATCATATTTCTCTGCAAAACATTGTAATTTTCATTTATAAGAGACCGAGTAACGATGAGTGCATAAAGTGACATATTTTATGTAGGTGGCATGGTGAAATATGAAGAATACTTTCATCCCGACGCTTCTAGGTATTACAGTTTGTTTCCATACACACTATGCAGGTTATAAACAGCTAGGGAGGAGAAGCTCTGGAGGGCAGAATTGGCTCATTTTGAATGTTTCAGCAGGATCCCATTTTATTCAGCATTTCAAGCCTTGAAGCAGTGCATTGGAATAACTTTAGTTGCAGAAAGATTTACAAAGACAACCTACAGAAACTATGATAATGCCAAATAAGTGCCAACGTATTTTGCTTCAGGATAGCTCTCATTTGCAATATGAAACTGATGGAGCAAGGACTCACAAATGAGACTTGCTCGGATGCAATCTTCTCACAGTATTAATTTATTAAACTTTGTATTGTTCATACTAACTCTTGCATACACAAACATAAGTAGCAAGGAAGCTTGCTTATGTGTCTAAACTAACAAATAACGCTTGTCTATTCTAAAATGGCCGCTAAAACGCGGGAACTTTACTGCGCATGTCTCAACCATATCACGTGGTGTGACGTCTTTCTTTGCTTGGTGGGAAACTCTTGCTTCTGCGCAGTGTGCATTAAAATGGCTGCTTTATGTTTTCACGTGCTACAGCTTGCTCTCGTGTTATAATTAAACTGTCGTTTCCTAACGCTATTAATGCGGGATAGAATTTATAAGTAAATGTGAATAGAGTAGAAAGAGTGGGTATACAGTGAAACATTTTATTTGTGATTTTAATAAATTTCTTCTTTGACTTTTATTAGTTCGTAAATTTGGGCCTGGGGTTGGTGAACCGAAACTCGAGAGACAATGATTCTGCGCATGCGTCCTGCATGGCTGCCCAGAGAGAAAAGGATTAAGTCAACCTGGACGTCGTCCAAGGCCGTGACCTGATGGCCAACACTGCTGTACCCATGAATGTCCCTACTAATATGCAACAATGTACATGAAGAATGTATAAACTTTGTCGTGAGACGGGTGGGAAATAAAGCAAATGTATTAAATGTGATGGGCGGTATTTTAAAAACAATGGGCTTTATGAAATTGAACCAAATCGATATGGTGTGAGGATCAACCCCCTGTCCCCGTCCAATCAGAAATAGTGGTCCCATATTTTTGCAACATTACTGGGAGGTACAGGGGCGTAGAAAGGTATAATAGAATATAGCATTAGTTAATTAGTCAGAACAGGCGTTCATGCAGACAGGCAGAAGGTCCAGAACGACAAGCTGATCGATTGCAGACTGAACCGCTGTCCAGAGAGGTCCTGAGGAGGGGGCGGCAGAGTCCATTAGAAGGAAGGCACGGGAGAATCGAGGAGAAGTCGAGTATCAGAGAGGGGAACGACGCAGGCGTCGTTGGTAGAGAGGTCACCGGTCCTGTCCTGAACCTGGAGGAGGTCTTTGCTCTTCATCCTTCCTGGGTCCTATCTTTTCCAACTCCTTGGCCAAGGGGTTTGGTTCTCGCACTTTAGGTAAATATACATGCAACCCTTAGTTGCGCTGCTATTTCCATCTTCTCCTTTCTGAGGGACTGTCATTAATAGATAATTATTATTCTATGCTTCATCCTTGATGTACGATTAAGTACAGTGTGGTTCTGTATTTTACTCTGCTAAATCTTTAGATAAACATTTTAAAACTTCCTGACTCAGTGATTATTTCAGGATTATGAATTGTAATGAATGTCACTCATTTTAAACTTCCCAATTAGCAAAGGATTCATTGGTAAGTCATTACTCTTCAATCAGAAAAGTAATTGGTAGCAGGGATTTTTGATAAAGAGTACAACTGACTCACCAGCAAAAATACTAGCGTAGTATGAATGAATGGGCCCAAGTGAGTATCTGGTGAATGAATGCTGTTTGCTAGTATTGCGCTGGATCAGTTTTCTGGTTATCAGAGGATGGTTGGACTTTGATAATTGGGTAATGAGAATTTTATTTTTATGAACTAACATCCGTGTGTTCAAAAGTTGTTTTATGTTGTCCAGAATTCCCCGGGGAAAATTGAATAGCGGATGGTAAGTGGAAGCCATACTGTAGTGAGGTTATCTGTCAGGCAGAAAAAGTACTGAAAAAGTTAGGTAGGGCTATCAGTACTTGTTAGGGACTCTATGCGTGTGAGTAATAGCAAAGGAATACACTGGTAAAATTTGATGTTATATCACCTAGAAAGGGTAACATTGAAGAAGTAACAGGTATTTCTGAAGCCTATGTGAAGAGTAAGCGGAAGGGTTTTACTCGTAGTGTGTGTTTAGTAAACGGAAAGGTTTTACTAAGTGTGAGAGAAACTATCTTTTCAAAATTTAGAGAAACTGACACGATAGCGAATGTTTTATGTTGTTACTGAAATTTAATTAAAGTTGTAGAGAAAATAAAGTTTTGCGTACGATTTTGTAAAGGGAGAGTCAGTTGCCAGAGAGGGAGCTGACGTCACAGGTGCCGCGCTGGGATTGGTTGAAACAGCGGGCGTGGAAAGACTCTTGTAAAGGAGGGGTCAGTAGTCGGGAGCAGTACTGAGGTCACAGGTGCCTCGCTAGGATTGGTCAAAAACAGCGAGGGACAAAGAAGCGCAGATTGTAAAGGAGGGGTTGGCAGACAAACGTCACAGAAAGGCCGCGCTAGGATTGGTTCAGAGATAAAAGTTAGCTGGCATTTGATTGGTTGTTATCATAGAAGCTGAAATCCTAGTGGATAGGAGATTGCATGTTAAAACACGATCCAACTTTAACAGGAACTCGTCCGGATAGGAGATATCTAGGCTTTGCAGAATATAATTTTATACATCGAGATTTACCCAAGATGTACGGAGAGAAGAGAAAAATGTCATTTCTACAAAAGATTAAGAATTATTTTAAAAAGGATAAACCAATCAAAACTAGGGAAGGAATTATTATTCCACCAGCTAAAACGCCCGCTTCATTTATGATGATGGAGAGAGGTTATCATACTTGTGTATGGATAGAGAATTGGATAGAATATACCAAAAATGATGGAATATTAGCATTTCCCGAGAATGGCACTTTCAATGGGAGAATTCTTCAAAATTTGAGATTGAGGATGAATGACTTAGAACCCAGACCTAGATTAACTCAATACGAAGCCTTAGAGGAATGGGAAACCGAGGCATTTGAGCGTGACTGATCCAGGAGTAATAGGGGTTATCGAGGATTTTTCCCTAGGAACCAAAATGAGTCAAGGGACAGTCAGATGAAACAGTGGAGGAGGGCAATGCTTACAGAGGGTCTGTATCCGATATTAATGGCGGATGAGCCATTAGGGAGCAAATGCACCGAAAAGACAAAACACTTGACTAGATTTGGGGATTCCGAAGATGAGTTTATGGAAGAGATATTAAAGAACCCGCCACCATATCAGGAAGGGACAAGTGGATGCATCCCAAGTGCACCACTGTTAAGGACACCATTGGTACCACAAGTATTGCATGATTCCCCAGCTAGTAAGGTACTTCACGACAAAGAAAAGGAAGCCATAGATAAAAACAGAGCAGAATTAATACAGAAAGTAACACAATTGAGTATGCATCCTGATTCACTAACCATACCTGTAACGATTGGTCCAGTGGTTCCCTTATATGGTGACAAAGGAAATTACCAAAAACCTTTAGTTCTGCCTACACCTGTGAATGTTCCTAAACCTGAAGCAATAGTAATGGTTGAGGATCACTTTAGTGATTGTGAATCTATGATTTCATTAATGGACTTACCCATTCGAGATTCTGTAAATAGTACCCCCAGAAGAGCTACACCTGGTTGCTCAAGAGATGTAAACATAGTAACTTCATCAGGAACCAAAAGTGCCACAGTAGTAACAGCAGAAGACTTAGAAAGGTGGGCACAAGGATCAGACAAACAGAGTTCACCTCCAAAGATAATGGACATTTATAAATTAAAGGTCGAATTAGAAGAAATAATAGCAGGAAATGTAGGGGTAGATCGCCTAAATACATACGATGAAGAAGAACTATTGTTTGTGTGCAGAAGTATCACAAGAAATGTAAAGTTATTTCATGAGAAATTATCAGATTTAGCTCTGCAGATGGGAATTGAAATAGGGAGATCAAAGATTTAGAAAACATGAATGCCTCTGGAAGAAAGTTACAAATAAAGGAATTAATGACAGTCTTACAGAAATGGGGAGACCTAGATAAATGGAAAGTTAGATGGACCAAGAAAAAGGAAGAGGCACGATCCAGTAGAACAACTTCTGAATATTTAATGAAGGAAACAGGGAAGGCAGATCAAATGTACCCGATGCGAGAAGTTCCAGGAGGAGGATATGTACATGTCCCATGGAGCAGACAGGATATTTTGTCATTTACGAATGATTTTCCAAAGTGAGAGAAAAACCAATTGAATGGTCAAGCAGGTTGAGAGGTTTGTGAAGGTGTCAAAGGTATTGTTGAAGGATTTGGATGGTTTGTTCGACATAGTGGTACCTGCCGATTTGTGGACAGATTGTAAAATTACAGTTGATTGGCCAAGTGAGGAGTATCCTAGAGATCCAAAGACAGGTGCCCCGTCAAATGATGTAATGAAAAAGTATCAGCAGGTAATAACTTACCTGAAAGGGAAAATACCACCAAAAGAAACAGATTGGGTAAAAATAGACAGAACTACCCAAGAAGACAGTGAATCGGTACACGCCTATTATGAACGTTTATTGCAGGTATTCAAGCAGTATAGTGGATTTGAGGATATTGGAGATAAAAACATGAGTCAGTTTGTCTACCGATTTGTCTATGGTCTGAAGCCAGAGATTTGTCAGATGATTAAGCAGCACATGTTGTGTTGGCAAGGGAAGCCAATTGATGAAATTTTGAAATATGCAAAATATTGTGGAGATGACATCGAGGACAGGCACAAGAAATTGCAGGAGAAAGTAATGTGGGCTCAGGTAAAAATGGCCGAGAAACAGGGAATTAATTTGGATAATCCGAGTGAAAATCAGGGAAAGGATTCTGGAACGAGTGGTGAGACTGGAAATGGTGGAAAAGTGAGAGGACGAATGAGCAGAGAAGAGGCTAAAAAGAAATTTCCTTGTCATGGATGCGGAAAATTGGGGCATTGGAAGGATGAATGTAAAAAGATTCGGAATAATAATGGCCCAAATCAAAATTTAAATCCACAGACGCAGAATGACTCACAGCAGGGTGTAAATCCTCAGAGTCAGTTGCCACCTGCACCTGTACAGGGTAATGTAAGCAGAGCAAAGCACGGTACAGACGTCGGATATCAAGGAGGAAGTGGTAAGAATGATTATGTAACATCACAATTTCTTTTACAGGACGACTTCTGTTCCTACAGTCAATGACGGTGCCTAGGAGAGGGGGAGAAGGAGTGCGTACTTGGCGCATCCTTACCGGTAGATCAGTCAGGTCCATATGTTGAAGGGAATGTGAAAGGTAATGATATTACTTTCCTTTTGGACACTGGTGCTACCAGGTCTACTGTAAGAACAGCAGATATTCCAGACCTTCCTCTCTCTGGAGAAGCTATCCAAGTTGTGGGGGTGGCTAATCGAAAGATTAGAACACCTCTTACTGAACCTATGGAAGTAAAAATCGGAAACTTTAGAGAAATGCATCAATTTGTAGTGTGTGGTTCCAGTCCAGTAAATTTATTGGGCCGAGATTTGTTATGTAAAATGAATTGCACAATTTTCTGCACACCGGATGGTGTGGCAGTTCAGACCCCAGCTGAAGACCATGTATATAAGTTTATGATTGCCAAGCAAGGTACAGAAGTAGATGAAATGTTCTCTTTGATAACAAAAGATGAGTTGCCAGAAGAATTAAAAACTACAATAAACCCCATAGTATGGGATTTCACAGGAAAAGAAGTAGGACTTATGGCCAAAATAGACCCAGTTAAAATTACGGTAAAAGAAGGTGCAATTTTCCCAAATACCAGACAATACAAAATGAGTGCAGAAGTAAAGGCAGGAGTCATTGAAGGAATAAACAGAATGGTAAAACAAGGAATATTAAAAGAGGTGATGAGTAGCCCTTGTAATTCACCAATCATGGGTTTGAAGAAACCTAGTGGAAAATACAGGATTGTTCAAGACCTGCGAAAAATAAATAAGATTGTGGAACCATGTTGTCCTATAGTGCCAAATCCTGCAGTAATTCTATATCAGATTCCTTGGAGTGCAGGATGGTTTACTGTGATTGATTTATGCCAAGCATTCTTTTCGATACCCTTGCATCCAGATAACCTGTCTTGTGGTTTGCGGCGGCCTGGCCCTGGCCTGCCTTGCTGGGTTGTCCTGGGCCTGGCTGCCATGCTGCTCTTCTTTGCACACGTTACTCCGAGCTGTTGTTCTATTGACCTCTGCTCTTGCCATGTTATTTTAGCGCTGTCTGCCTTTTCTGTCTCTCACCTTTTCTCCTGTTCGATTTGGGCTCAGACTGCACAACATGCACAAGGTCGAATAACAGCATCTCCTTGTTCTTGCTGATTTGGCCTGTCCCTCGCACCTAGACATAACACCATGTGCAGCTGCCATGGAGAAATTAGTGTGCTTTTAATATTGCGGTTTGCCCGCTCTAGAGACAGTTGGAGAAAACCTTTCCAGGGAGAAGAGCTGTGATTGTCTGCTGATGTAGTTTTGCATCTAGAGACTGAGGTATGGGGGTTCGCTAGTCAAAGCCCAGAGGTCTTCTATTTTTATAATAAACTAGCTTACAGCACGGGGAGGGTGGTAATGTTAGTTAGACATATATCCACTGCTTTATGAGATGCTTTCCCCGTTTGTATTCTATGGAGTTGTAACCATGCTGATTATATTATTCATATGCATTATGATAATAGTACTGACACGTGTACTGTATCTTAGAGCACATAAGTTGAAATAAACATTTGAACTACACAGTGTCTCTTATTACGCACGTTGTGGACAGGTACGAGTGTGACGAAAGAGTGTTCTTGCCTCTGCGAGTCCTGAGAGAGAGATACCGTGTTCTGGGTTGTCTAATCATTGGTACATTGGTGCTAATGGGACGCTAAGGCTAGTTGGGTTGGGGTTTTGGGTGCTAAGGTCTATGGTTGGCTCACCACTATATTCCGAGGTCCTATAATCCTGTGCATAGCTCTGTATGTGCAGAAACCTTATGACATGGCGCGACCAACGAGTGGGGCAGCTTATGTGCGAGACGCTTGAGTAGTACTTGTGCTTGTCCACAAACCCCTCACAGACGCTTCCGGAAGCGTGTGTGACGGTAATACCGCCTATATTGAAGTTTTTGTAGGTACGTTCAAGCTTGATGTTGTTAAAAAAAGGTTTCTTAAACAAACCCTAATTGTGCTGCCTGCTTTTGGATTGTCGAATGTTTCTAGCCAGAAATGGCTGTACAAATTGCGGCGCATAGCCGCGGAGCACTCCGAACACACTTACGGGTGTATGGAGTGCCAGATACTGGAGTTGACTTGATCTTTGTGGTACAAGCCGATTCGGCTTACCACTTCGAGGTGTTCTACTCATGGATCACTTTTCCTGCAGTGGATGGGACTGACGATTTGTTCCATGAATATACAGCCACTGCAGTTCCTAATCACTATATACCTTATTCTTGTCTTGAGGTACCGCTCACGGCGTGGCAACACCGTGTTTGGTTTGATGGCGCCCTCCCCCAACCGACTACCACGGTTCGTTTAGGCCCCTTGTCTATTGATGGGGCCACTTGGCCTGTTTTGGCCGGGTACACCCCACATCCACGATATATGACAATACCAGTCGCGGAACTGCGGAACATGTATTCGGCTTTGGTGCTAGTGCATCGAGCCCTAGTGCAATATGTTACAGGCAACATCCAGGGAGCCCCTCCTGGAGTTGCAGGCCATCCAACTGGTGCAGCCGGAGTTACCATAAGTCCTGTAATGGTGAACTCAGTGATGGGCAAACGTCCACAAAATAAGGACGACTTTCCTTACTGGCTTGCAGAAAAATTTGACCAGTTGGAGGCAGTTTTTCCACATACAACCCCAGTGGATAAACATCGTATTTTAACGATTAGTTTGCCAAAAGACTTAATTCCCGAGTTGACAGCATGTGACAACTGGGGTAAGGTATTCGCAGCAGTATATTCTAAATGTTTTGGTACTCCTTCCATGACGGTTCTCCCCTCCGTAATTAAAAAAGTACAGGATGAACATGGCCCTGAAGCGGCTGTGGAATTAGGGATGAGACTGGTGGGAGTGTTTGAAGTAGTAGCTGAGCTGATCCTTGCGAATGTCAAGGGCGATGCAGTGAACTTTCAAGTAGCGAACGCTTTGGCTCTGGTCCCAGAATTGGACAGGCCTCGCAAATTACCGAAAATTATTACCCAGGCTTACAAAACTATTGGTAGAAATAGCCTGGGTAACAAGCCTTTTGCAAAACAGCAAACACAATCGCAACAACAACAACAAACCAAATCTCAATCTGAGAAAGATGAGAAACCAGTCTTCACTAAAAAGAGCTGGAGGCTGAAAAAACAGGGTAAGCAACAAAAGAAGCCGGGGTCGAGAGGCGCATCCCCGGTTTCAGTTTCTTCTGAGTGCACTTATGATTTACGCGATAGAGCGAGAATTAAATCACCGGATAGGTTTCAGATCCCTGATGCGCGTTCTCCTTGTTCTTCACAGGCACAGACTTCGTCACAGGCCGGTGGAGGAGACCGCCAGGATAGAGGAAGGGACCGAGAGGCTCCCCAGGGACGAGACCAACCTCGACAACAAGTCAGAGGAAAAGCGGAAGACTTTCAACGTTTCCGACCACAATTTCAGAAGAAGAAAGTTGCCGCTGTAACAGCGAAATATGCCACAGACGGTGAGAACGAGGCTCCTGAATTGGACGTGGGCAGTAACCCTCCTAGACAGCGCCGCGGAAGTTACCATAGTGCGGGAGGCGCTACGTCCTCATATGGAGGCGACAGCAACTGAAACATTCATTACTGTCGAGACAGCTGACACCAGAGTGGCACCCCTGATCAACTTTTTAATATTGTCATTCAAATTGAAGGTGATATACAGCGCATTATTAAAGGGATTTTTTGGGAACATCTAACCTCTACATACGACATTTTGTTAGCAGAGGTGGATTGGCCACCCCCATTCGTTCTCGCTGCGCGTAAAGGGGAGGAGGTAATCCTTCCGAGCTTTTCTCGACATGTCCCAAAGGACAAAGCGGAGGCTCTTGCAGCAGAGTGGGCTGTGTCCCTGGCTCCTGCGTTATACCGCAACCACGTGGGTTGGGACGAAGATTCTCCCCCATGAAATACCTTTGCGGTCACTACCGCAGCCACAACCCCAATATCCCATAAAACGTGAGGCCAAAGGCCCCGTTTCCGAAATTCTGACTCAGTTGGAATATCAGGGAGTAATTGAACCCTGTGTATCACCTATGAACAATCCCCTTTTCGCGGTTTCTAAACCCGATGGATCGTACCGCTTAGTTTTGGATTACCGGCATTTGAACTCTCATTGTCGGACCTTTGCGGTGCAAAACACCCATAGTTCTGCGCTTGTAGACAGTCTTGTTCGTAAAAAATACAAAACGACCCTTGACCTTTCAAATGGATTCTACACGCACAACTTAGCCCCGGAGAGTGGCCAATGGTGCGCTTTTACTTCCGGTGGTAAAATGTTCAAATTCAGGCGTCTTCCTATGGGCTACAGAATAGTCCAGGCGTATTCGCCGCTCGTGTTGTCTCTTTGTTAGACGGCATCGATCCAGACGCCTGTTCGTACGTAGATGACATTTATCTGACGGACGACGAATTGTTTCCGCATCTAACCCGAGTCAACCGCATTATTCTTGAATTTGCGGTTCAAGGTTACAAAATTAACTTTGCCAAATCTCATATTGCTGAATTTACCGTTTTGTTCTTGGGCTATGAGCTCAACAATGAAGGTAAGGGCTTAGCCCCCCATTTTCTGGAGAAATGTGCACTTCTGTGCCCTCCTACTAATCTGAAGAAACTTCAGTCATTGCTGGGCTTTCTGAACTTCGGACGTACATACATTCCCGAATACGCCCAGCGTATCAAGCCACTGTATGCCTTGATACAACCTACCTTTTCGAAGTCTTGTTGGCTTCCGGAGCACACCTCCATTCTACAGTCTTTACAGACTGACCTACTTGAGTCTAAATATCTTTTGACACGTGATAACCACACAAACCTGGTGATTAGAATCATTCCAGGGGCAGTGGGTTTCACGTACTTAACCTTTAATGAAGGTGATACAGTACCCATCGCATACAAGTCACATCTGTACACCTCCGCAGAAATGCGGTTTTCATCTGTGGAGAAAGTTCTGACAGCAGTGCAAATGGCGATTCTGAAGGAGCGCGCACTGGCACAGGGAAAACGCATACTGGTGGTAACACCATATCCTGCTCTAGAGGCAGTGACCAAAGCAAGTGTACCGAACTCTAAAGCTTTGCACCCCCGTTGGATACAATGGGCAACCTCGTTGACGTCTCCGGATGTCACTTTCATATTCGATTCTTCTCTTCAGACTCAGGAGTTCTTACAGTATGAATTCGTTCATCCTCCTCCTCTGTCTTTATTGCCGCTTGAGGATTACGACTGTGTGATCTACACCGATGGTTCGGCACAACCGGCCACGGGGTCCAAGCATGCTTATTCAGCCGCATGTGCTATTGTTGCAGGTACGTTTGTGAATGGAAAGTTCAAATCCACTGTGGTGCACACACAGACACTCGGGGACAGTACCGCACAATTGGCCGAGTTGCGCGCATTGGTGCTTGCGCTTGAGTTCGTCAATCCTGATGTGACCACTTTAATCATGTGCGATTCTTACTACTGTGTTCAATCATACAATGACAATCTGTTCTTTTGGTCGCAAAACGACTATAGAGACGCTAAAGGCAACACAATCAAGCATAAAATGCTTTGGGTTCGAGTGGCAGAACTACAACAACGTCTGCCGCTCACACAGGTGGTTCATACCCTAGGCCATCAGCGGGTGGGCGCACACGCTGTTGGTAACAGTCTGGCAGATGAAGCTGCCAGATCAGCAGTAGTCACGTGTTCAGTAGCAGCAGTTACTAGATCCATGTCTAAAATAGACACTGAAATCTTGGCAGCTATTGCTGCAACAAAGGAAGGAACGAATTACCCTAGGGGTTTCCCTTCCAAATATTCTTACCAGTTAGGTCCCGATCAGGCTCCTTATGTAACAATACCTGACGTTGGTGATCGGCTGATCCCCAACGCGGACCGCAGGCTTTCCTTGATAACGGCAGCACACGAAGGCATGGCTTCGGCTCATGCTGGTGTGTCTGCGACAATTTCCATTTTGCAGCAGCGTTACTGGTGGCGTGGTTTATATAAAGATACCCGTACTTATGTGCTTTCCTGTGACGTTTGTCAACAGATCAAGCCTTCCACGGTCACACGACCACCTCAGACCTCGCTCGGAATTTCAAACAGACCCTTTGGGTGTGTTTACTTGGATCACTGCGGTCCATTTTCTTCGGACACTGCCTATAAATATATCTTAGTGGCAGTGGACTCGTGCACACGGTTCATCTGGGTCTGGCCACAACGGAGTGCTGACGCTCGAAATGTCATCAGGGATTTGCGTGTCTTTGTGGGAATTTTTGCATGCGGCACCTTCCATTCTGACCAAGTTCCGGCGTTTGCCTCTAAGGCTTACAAGGACGCAATGGGTTCCTTGGGGGTGCGGGTGAAATTTTCATCTCCGTATAGGCCTGAGGGCAACTCTATCGTTGAACGAATGAACCGTGACTTAAAGCAATCCTTGACAGCTAGAGTTATAGGTACTGGCAGGAACTGGCTGGCCCACTTGTATACCATTCAGCGTGCACTTAATAATCTCCCTAGAAGACCTCTGGGTGGGCGGACCCCTTACGAAATGCTCTTTGGCATACGAATGTTTGTGCCTGACCTTGATGGTCTAGACATGGCGGCGCAATCCGCCAAGTTTGATGTAGATAACCATTCTACTATGTTACAGGACTTACAAGAAGCCCGAGACAAACTTGCAATTGCACATTTACCTCCAGCCACAGACCCTGCGCTGCAGATTCCGGTTGCCGGCTGGCTTCCGAAGATTGGAGACCTGGTTCGAGAGAAGGTGGAGAACAAAAAAGAATTCGGCCCCTCTTTTCGTGCACCGGTTCCAGTTCTAGGCTTGAAGGGAACACGTACAGTCATCTTACCACCGCTTCCTGGTCGCAAGGAGAACAGATACATCTCAGTGGAAAATGTCAAGCTACAACATCTGGCCGATCCTGAATAGTGTCACACCAGCGGTCTCTTGTCCTGCCATTTATCGGACATGTGTTCGAGGCACTCCTGCCCGAACGGTCACTGATGTTACCATGGAGATGGTTGATTTGCCTGAAAATATATTCGAACCCCCTGTCTCCCCCTGCATCGACGAGGACGAGTATACCTATCCCGCCACAGAGTCGGTGGCACACCAACCAACAACGCCACTGAGCCCGACACATTATTCCTTTGACTCGGATTCCAACTCATCAACAGTCCCGTCCAAGTTCAGTCTTTTTGTATCCTGGTTTAGAGACAATTTTTTGATTCCACCTTGGACATACATCTGGATGGTGCTTTTCTTAATTTTTTTGTTCATGTCCATTGGCTTTGTCACAGTGTTTTTTCTACTCATCAATGGTCACTATTTACCTGAACGCTCTGCTGTGAACAGTGTTGCTGGAACTTTGGCTCCACATTCCTCTTCACACATCATGAAGCGTGACCACACATTTGTGAACATTTCAGCGTTTCCAGTTGCTGATGGCATCGTATGGGATGCGGTAAACTTTCAAATCCATGGCCCGACAGAAATTATTAATGTACCAAATGTCCTTCGAGTTTCGATGGGTGATGTAGTAAAAAGTAATATTCATTCTGACGATTGGGATGTGCATGCCATTGAAGCATTGTTTGCTGATTTAAAATATTATGCTTCTTTTAATGCTGAGGATTTGTATATGAATTCTGCGAATGATGCCGATTTGTATTGCTACCAGCATTGGGGCAACCATTTTCTCCACAAACCGAGTGCACTACGCAGCCCTGTTACCTACACCCAATGGGAACATTGCCCAAACCCCTTACCAGGTAGCTCCCAGACTCTTCGAAATAAATTCACCTATTTCACTGATTTTAATCGATCGAACCCTGGGTCCTATTATTTTAAATTGAAAGCCCCATTGACTCAAAAAATAATGTTGACCCACACCAAATTACTTTATTCGGGTTCCTTTTTGAGCGCCTTGGCGGTGGGTGGTTATGAGTATTGGAAAGACACAGTGGATTTAAAATCAATCTGGGGTTCAAAGCCATGGCAGGTGCAGGGCACCGAGGCTTTGCACCGCGCTTGCCTTATCCCGGACCAAATTGTGTTTCTGAATGCTTCCATTCATCAAACCACGTGTTGGGGGTTGGCTACCACTAAACAATTAAATGCGCCAGCCATCCCATCCTTGTCGAGTTCTCCAAATGATAGCTTGCGTTTTAATATGTCCCTTGTGACGTTGCAGGCTCAGTTTCAAAACAACTCCTTTAACGTTTCTGCACTGGTACAGTCACCCTGGTTGGCATGGCCCATATCATCGAATGCATGCCAACTGCGTTTTCATGGCACAGTTCCTGGCTACAGACAGGACAAGCCTGATCCGAGATTTGCTGAAACTCGTACTGTCACCACGTATTCAGTTGGTAAATTATGTAAACAATGGCTACACCATTCGTCCCTAGACCCTGTTAAACAACATTTGTCCCTCCTATCAGGCACTATTGATCTGTCCGATTTTATCTTGGGACCTCGTGGTCCCCGACCAAAGAGATTCATTTATGAAGCGTATAATGAACTCTGGAAGCTGTCACAAATGGAAGCTGCTTCCCGTCTTCGGGAAATAGACCAAGCAAATTTGGAAAAGGTGCTTGCTGTTGTTGACAATAGTATAAATACCCTGTCTTCCCGCATTTACACATTAGAGAATATTGTGTCCTCTGTTGTTGATATTGTACAAGATGATGTTTCTATTTTGTATCATGGTCAGAATCAATTACGTTCAGTAATGCAGTTTGCGTGGACTTTGCAAACCCTTAAGTTAGGTAAAGTTCCTTGGAATTTCTTGAACACCACTGCCCTTTTCCTGCCTTTTAATTTGACTGAAAAGCAGCAGTTCATGTCCATGAAAGATGCATCTTACACTTTGTTACATATAGAGAAAGTGGATCCTTTACCATTCTCTGTAGCGGAACTAGATTCTGCTGTGTGGCTAGTTCATGGGGTTATCGCTTTACCTTTTTCCTTGTTTGAATTTAGCTCGTGCATGAAACATTATCCTGTGGGCCGTTTCCAGCCTTTGGGTAGTGCTTTCCTGCATGAACTCTGGTCCTTGCCTTTCATGTATAAATGCCTTAGAGACGGCAAGGAAGTGTTTCTCACGGGGAGTCTTGTGATTCAACTGTGGGTCATTCGCTTATTTGTAAACATATTAAACTGCACGGAGCTTGTAGCGTTTCCGTTCCGAATCTTGCATGTGTGCTAAAGGGTATTCCTGCTCCTGCTATTTCTCCTACCTTTACTTTGCTTACTAACGGTAGCTATTTGCTTTTAAATAACGAAGAATGTTGTAGCCTACAGGCCGGCATTCCGTATATTGTCACGGTTTCGCACAGAGTTGTCTGCTGCAAGAATGTGCTTTTTCCTCCCCCTCACGACATCGTTGATAACTCTATTTGGCCTTCCATTCCTACCATGGAGGCAGACTTCAATACGTTGAGCAGAATAAAGGCCCTATTATTGAATGAGGAGGTTACGCTCACATCCGTCCGGGAGACATTCGTTCTCCAGGTGGCGAGTACCCACAGTGAAATACAGGCCCTTTTGAACACCAACCTCCCCCAACATTTCGGGGAGTTAATTCATCGTATTTTTAACGCATCAAACACTGAGGGTCTAGTGCATTTTTTAAGATTGTGGGGTCCGGCCTGGTGTCCACCTTCCAAACTATTTTCGGTGTGATACCGGCGTTCATTCATTCTATTTTTTCTAGCGTCTTTGGTGGTTTCCCATTAATCCTCGCCTTGGCGGCTGGGGTCTTGCTGTTGGTCTGTTTTCTGCGCAATGGCTGCTCCCCGCTGGGCCCTTCTCGATCCCGAACGCCTCCAGCTGCTCCGTGAGCGACTTCTGGCTGGCTTCGGTGTTCTGCCCTTGGCGACCATCAGTGTGTCCTAACCGTTTCTTTTCGCTTTGCGTATTTCACTTGCGTGCAACCTGTGATGTCTTGCATCCGCTGTCCTTTCACATGGACCATGGATTATTGCCTCTCCAATTCGTCATTGTCTGTCCCGGATTTTGTTCAGTTGGTGGGTCCCTTAGAGGCCCATGAACGGGACTGTTCCGTTGCTGGCTTTATGATGCCTCCTCAAGACCTGGCTCTTCGATCAGTAGCAGCACCACCCCCCTCTTCCCCCAGCGCCTTGAGACCCTCGCGGGTATGTAGTGCGCTTTATAAGTGACATGATTGATTGATTGATTGATGCGTGCGGCTGCACTGGGGATTTTGGCACAATGGGATATCTGGGCGGCTGCTCAGGATCTCCTACAACGAAGTTATATTGAATATCACGCAAGCTGTCCCGCATTGCTGTTGGATGCTCCCTCCTCTGAGGAACATTCCTGCTCGTTTGTTCTGCTGGACTGGATGGCGTCTATGTTTTCTGACACTTCCAATGATGTCCTCCTGGATGCTATTGCGTTTTTCTGCACTTCTACATTTCTGGATTGATGTGGCCTGCCTCGCTGACCCTCGTTGTTTGTTGGGTCTTTTTGTTTTTTGTCCCTCTCCCTCATGGTGACTGTGTGACCTGACAACATTTCTGTTCTGCTCGGCCTATTTGAACTCTATCTTCCTCCTTTATCTAGTCCGATGGACTGTCCAGGGAGGGTGTCTTGTGGTTTGCGGCGGCCTGGCCCTGGCCTGCCTTGCTGGGTTGTCCTGGGCCTGGCTGCCATGCTGCTCTTCTTTGCACACGTTACTCCGAGCTGTTGTTCTATCGACCTCTGCTCTTGCCATGTTATTTTAGCGCTGTCTGCCTTTTCTGTCTCTCACCTTTTCTCCTGTTCGATTTGGGCTCAGACTGCACAACATGTACAAGGTCGAATAACAGCATCTCCTTGTTCTTGCTGATTTGGCCTGTCCCTCGCACCTAGACATAACACCATGTGCAGCTGCCATGGAGAAATTAGTGTGCTTTTAATATTGCGGTTCGCCCGCTCTAGAGACAGTTGGAGAAAACCTTTCCAGGGAGAAGAGCTGTGATTGTCTGCTGATGTAGTTTTGCATCTAGAGACTGAGGTATGGGGGTTCGCTAGTCAAAGCCCAGAGGTCTTCTATTTTTATAATATACTAGCTTACAGCACGGGGAGGGTGGTAATGTTAGTTAGACATATATCCACTGCTTTATGAGATGCTTTCCCCGTTTGTATTCTATGGAGTTGTAACCATGCTGATTATAATATTCATATGCATTATGATAATAGTACTGACACGTGTACTGTATCTTAGAGCACGTAAGTTGAAATAAACATTTGAACTACACAGTGTCTCTTATTACGCACGTTGTGGACAGGTACGAGTGTGACGAAAGAGTGTTCTTGCCTCTGCGAGTCCTGAGAGAGAGATACCGTGTTCTGGGTTGTCTAATCATTGGTACATTGGTGCTAATGGGACGCTAAGGCTAGTTGGGTTGGGGATTTGGGTGCTAAGGTCTATGGCTCGCCACTATATTCCGAGGTCCTATAATCCTGTGCATAGCTCTGTATGTGCAGAAACCTTATGACAAACCAGTATCTTTTTTCATTTAACTTTGAGAACAAAGTCTATGTATGGAATCGTGTTCCTCAGGGGTACACGGAAAGTCCTTCCATCTTCAATCAGATATTGAAAAAGTGCCTAGAGAAACTAGTGATGCCAGGAAGCTCAGTTTTAGTACAGTATATAGACGACTTACTAGTGGCATCTAACACCAGAGAGGACTGTGTTGTTGACTCCATTGCATTATTAAATCATTTAGCTGAAGAAGGGCATAAAGTGTCACCTGAAAAATTGCAGTTTTGTACAACAGCAGTTAAATATTTGGGACACCAAATTGAGAGGGGAAAAAGAAGAATAACCTCTGAAAGAGTAAAATTAATCAAGAAAATTCAAATGCCTGTAACTCAAAGGGAAGTGGGAATGTTCCTTGGAATAGTAGGTTGTTGTCGACAATGGATACTAGGATTTTCTCTGTTAGCAAAGCCCTTAATTCAAATGACAAAAAAGAAGGCAAGGGACCCAGTTGAGTGGGATGATGAAAGTGTAGGAGCTTTTGTAAAATTGAGAAATGCTCTGTGTGCAGCACCTGCCTTAGGCATGCCTGATTATAAAAGAAAATTTGCATTATTCTGTCATGAGAGAGAAAATTGTGCACTTTTGGTCCTAACACAGAGACATGGTTTAGACAGACGTCCTATAGCATATTTTTCTGCTACATTGGACCCAGTGGCAGCCGCGTTGCCAGGCTGCTTAAAAGCAGTGGCGGCTACATGTTTGAGCATTGAACAAAGTGAGTCAATTGTAATGGGACACCCTGTAAAGGTGTTTGTTCCACATGCGGTTGTGATTCTGTTGACAAGAACCCGAACTCAGCATCTTACTCCTAGTCGGCTGACTAAATGTGAAAGAATAATACTGGGTGCTGAAAATGTGACTATTGTAAGGTGCACCATAGTAAATCCCGCTACCTTATTACCAGACCCATATCATGAAGAAGTTAACGATGATGAAGAAGAAGAACATGATTGTTTACAAGTCACAGAGTTATGCACGAAACCACGTCCTGATATTCAGGAACTACCCCTCAGGAAGCCAGACAGGGAGCTGTTTGTTGATGGTTCATGCCAAAGGCATGACGATGGTAAACTAACTGCTGCCTATGCAGTGTGTGAATTTAACTGGAATAGTTGCAGCATCCTATTTACCAGGAGTCAAATCTGCACAAATAGCTGAATTGATTGCATTGATAAAGGCTTGCAAAATTGGGAGGAATCAAAAAGTAACTATATTTACAGATAGCCAATATGGTTACGGGGTTGTGCATGATTTTGGCCAACTATGGATGCAGAGGGATTTCATGACTTCTTCAGGATCCCCCATTAAAAATGGACAGTTCGTAATAAATTGCTGGAAGCAATACAATCACCAAAAGAATTGGCTGTGGTGAAATGTGCCGCACACCAGTCAGGAGATGATTGGGTGGTAGTCGGCAACAGATACGCAGATCTTGTGGCTCAACATTGTGCCAAAAATAGATTGTCAGTCAATAAAAGGGTGGAAAGAATGGGAATCAGCTGCCAACTTATGCTATATGCGCCACCTGAAACATGGAATGATGTAAAAAGAATGCAAGATGATGCTGATGAGAGTGAAAGAAATACATGGATTAAAATGGGATGTTCCCAAAGGGCAGACGACGATGTATGGATTTATGCCGATGGCAGACCAGTCATGCCCGATTGTTTGCTTTCACAAATGGCCAGGATGTATCATGGAGACACACACATAGGGAGAGATGCAATGATTTGGCTCTTCAGACAAAATTGGTACAATCCAAGGTTCAGGGCTGTAGCAGAGAGTCTTTGCCAGAGATGTTTAACCTGTCAAATGCATAATCCAGGAAGAAAAACCATAATTGGGTTTGGAAAAATTGGAAAGGCAGAGGGTCCATTTATAAGATTGCAATTTGATTTCATTCAGTTACCACCCTGCAGAGGGCTGAAATATGTACTTGTCATAGTGTGTCTGTTTTCAAAGTGGGTGGAGGCTTACCCAACCAGAAGGAATGACAGTATTACAGTTGCAAAGTTGTTGCTACGAGAACTCATTCCTAGATTTGGTTTCCCAGTAACTTTGGAATCAGATAGAGGAAAGCATTTTAACAGTGAAGTGATTAAAATAATATGTGAAGCATTCCAAATTGAGCAAAAATTGCACTGTGCATATCGTCCAGAGGCTTCTGGAGTGGTTGAACAATTGAATGGCACAATAAAATCCAGACTGGGAAAAATGTGTGCATCAACATCATTAGAGTGGCCGGATGCATTGCCACTTGTTTTAATGGGACTCAGAAGCATTCCTGATAGAAATACCGGATTGAGTCCACACGAGATAATGATGGGAAGAGCAATGAGACAAGCACATGTTCCCACAAATAAACTGCTGAATATATCTGATGATATGGTTCTGGATTATTGCAAAGGATTGGCTGACCTGGTGCGTTCTGTCTCTCACCAGGTTGGAGAAGACGCAGTTTCCAGGCAGCCTGAACAAGAACATGATCTGAATCCCGGTGACTGGGTGGTAGTGAAGAATCACACTAGAGAAACGTGTCTATCACCTAGGTGGGGCGAACCTTGTCAGGTCATACTGATTACCAACACAGCAGTGAAGTGTGCAGGATTTCCTAGTTGGATTCATGTAAGCCACACCAAAAGAGTACCAGACCCTGAAGAAGAAACTCCTCAGTCAGCATCAATCACTGAGGAAGCTGAAGGTTGCCCAGCTGAAGAATCTCAGGTTCAAGATTCAAGGGAAGCTGAAGAAGAACAACCGAGCACAAGTCAGGACTGGATACCGGTGGTGGAAATTCCTGAAGTTTACCACAGAACAAGAAGTCAAACAAATTTGGAAGAAATTGAAGAAGATCAGATAGGTGAAGAAGAAGCAGCTCAGGAAAAAGAAGACGACACAATAAGAGAACCTGAGCAGGACCAGATAGGGAGAGGAAACTGGGCTCAAATTAACGACAAACCAACAAATTTTGAGCAGGGACAGACAGGTTTAGAAGAACCCAGTCAGGCTGCAGAAGTACAAAGTGCAATAAGCCCTGATCAGAACCAGTTAGATCCAGAAAAGTACACAGAAGAAGAAGATCTCGAGAAAAACGAACATGAAGAAATAATTCAAGAACAAGGTCAGTTATTAGAAACTCACAGTGGAGCTGCTGAAGAGAAACCAATCAGACCTGAAAAAGAGCAAATAAGAGAAACAGTAATTGCAGAAAACGAAACTGTGCTAAAACCTGAAAATAAAAGGATTTCTGAAGACGAAAATAAAGAGACAGTGCAAACAAAGAAAACAAGAAAAGGTGATCATTGGCCTAGTGTCATTAAAAGAGTAAAATACCACATAACAACCAGAAGTGAAGATCCAGATCAAGTAAATGAAGTAACAAGCCAAACAGGACAAGAAAGTAGAACTGAGAAAAGAAGAAGTAAAAGACTGAAACTTGGGAATAACAAATTCAAGGGTCCTGATTGGACTTACATCATTCTTGAAGATTACGAGAGCTCAGAGTCAAGTGAAAGTGGTGACGAAGGAACAAGTGCTGAACTAACATATGAGAAAGAAACAAGACCACCTTGATAATGTAAAGAGAATCGAAAATTAGATAAGAAGAGCAATCTTCCTTGTCAAAATGTCCGACGATAGAGTTACTGGGAGATCAAAACAGAAATGTTGTAAAAGATGCTGTGCAGTATGCATATGTAGTCTAGTAATGGTGCTTATAGTATGGTTAGTTCTGATCGTAGCAGTTCCTTACCTTATGATAATGGATAAAAAGATTAATAACGGAACTAAGGAAAGGACAGCAAACTTGAAAAGTAATAGAGTAGAACTGATAGCAGAAAATGAACCAGAATTTCATCATGAAATAACTGATAACGACACTAGTTTAAATGTTTTCACAAAGTTATTGTTTCAATATGTAGATACCATGGAAGTTAGTAATTGTTATGTCTGTATGAAGTTACCCGAATCAGTAGCAGAAGGGTTAACATATCATCACTTGCCATTAACTTATGGCATATCATGTAGTGTATTGACTAGTTTATTTTATGAACAGGGAGACTTCAGTATTATTATTCAAACATAGATGTGATATTTTCTGAGGTTCCGATTCGAAAGAGTATGCACCCAGTGCTTAGTAGTCAAGATGCACAGTTTATGGGAGAATTTTTCTTAACAATGAAATCGATAGATATAACACATGCACATAGAAACAATCTAACATGTTCGTTACATGAAGAAGAAAAGATATTTTTGAATTTAGTAGAAGATAGAAGACAAGATTTTCAAAAGAAAGCTTCTGAGCATAAGGCTCATTTGCCACCTTGGGCTGAGAAAGAAGGGAGTTACACACCTGGCAAGGCTCAAGCTGCTATGGCTCTGGATTTTGTAGAGACAGGGAAAATTTGTCTACATAGGTTAAAAACTGAGTATAACAATGTTTTCATCGGTACCAGTGAATGTGAACATAATTTCTTAATTCTTGGAGGGTGGGGAATCAGAGGAGGAACAGATTCAGTTTTTCCTGGAATCTATTATGTGTGTGGGAATAAGGCTTACTTTAGGCTTCCTGCACGGTGGTATGGAAGTTGTTACTTTGGAATAGTATTTCCAAAGATATACCACGTAAAAAGAAACACTGGGAGCAATGAAAATAATGGCGAATTAACACATAGTAAAAGAGCTAGTTTTTCAGAAATTGTAGGTGATATATTTGGTGCATTGATACCTTCAGTGGGAATAATTCTGAACTCAAGGAAAATATGTAAATTGTCTACAGTGGTTGATCGTTTATCAACGGATACTGCTGGAGGATTTCTAATGATTAATGCTGAGATGGTTGCGATTAGATCTATGGTTATGCAAAATCGACTTGCTCTTGATATTATATTGGCAAAAGAGGGCGGAGTCTGTAAATTATTGAAGACGAAGCACTGTTGCACTTACATACCTGATAAAAGTGCAGAAATTGGAACATATATAAAGAATATAACTAAACTTGAGAAAGAACTAAAACCACTGGAAGTTGATAGTGTATGGGAAAGATTGACAAATAGTATTGCGTCAATTGGTACCTGGTTTGCTAATGTAGGAAAAGGACTTATAGGTCAAATATTAGTACCCTTAGCATGGATAGCAATAATAGTACTGTCAATAATAATATGGTGCAAATGTTGTAAAAAGAATAAATCGTATAATGTGACAGAAAAAGGAAAGAAGCGAAAGTTTGATGAAATAGAACTAGAAGATTTGAGAAGTGAATTATACAAGAAACTGAAAGGGGATGTGAAAAATAGAAAGTGTAAAAATGAAAATGAAACTATTTTATGCTAAAAGTTGGCATCTGATTGCGGGTAGTATTTGATGGCTCAGAAACGCCATCAGAGAGGGGGTTGATGGAGCAAGGACTCACAAATGAGACTTGCTCGGATGCAATCTTCTCACAGTATTAATTTATTACACTTTGTATTGTTCATACTAACTCTTGCATACACAAACATAAGTAGCAAGGAAGCTTGCTTATGTGTCTAAACTAACAAATAACGCTTGTCTATTCTAAAATGGCCGCTAAAACGCGGGAACTTTACTGCGCATGTCTCAACCATATCACGTGGTGTGACGTCTTTCTTTGCTTGGTGGGAAACTCTTGCTTCTGCGCAGTGTGCATTAAAATGGATGCTTTATGTTTTCACGTGCTACAGCTTTCTCTCCTGTTATAATTAAACTGTCGTTTCCTAACGCTATTAATGCGGGATAGAATTTATAAGTAAATGGGAATAGAGTAGAAAGAGTGGGTATACAGTGAAACATTTTATTTGTGATTTTAATAAATTTCTTCTTTGACTTTTATTAGTTCGTAAATTTGGGCCTGGGGTTGGTGAACCGAAACTCGAGAGACAATGATTCTGCGCATGCGTCCTGCATGGCTGCCCAGAGAGAAAAGGATGAAGTCAACCTGGACGTCGTCCAAGGCCGTGACCTGATGGCCAACATTGCTGTACCCATGAATGTCCCTACTAATATGCAACAATGTACATGAAGAATGTATAAACTTTGTCGTGAGACGGGTGGGAAATAAAGCAAATGTATTAAATGTGATGGGCGGTATTTTAAAAACAATGGGCTTTATGAAATTGAACCAAATCGATATGGTGTGAGGATCAACCCCCTGTCCCCGTCCAATCAGAAATAGTGGTCCCATATTTTTGCAACATTACTGGGAGGTACATGGGCGTAGAAAGGTATAATAGAATATAGCATTAGTTAATTAGTCAGAACAGGCGTTCATGCAGACAGGCAGAAGGTCCAGAACGACAAGCTGATCGATTGCAGACTGAACCGCTGTCCAGAGAGGTCCTGAGGAGGGGCGGCAGAGTCCATTAGAAGGAAGGCACGGGAGAATCGAGGAGAAGTCGAGTATCAGAGAGGGAACGACGCAGGCGTCGTTGGTAGAGAAGGTCACCGGTCCTGTCCTGAACCTGGAGGAGGTCTTTGCTCTTCATCCTTCCTGGGTCCTATCTTTTCCAACTCCTTGGCCAAGGGGTTTGGTTCTCGCACTTTAGGTAAATATACATGCAACCCTTAGTTGCGCTGCTGTCTCTATCTTCTCCTTTCTGAGGGACCGTCATTAATAGATAATTATTATTCTATGCTTCATCCTTGATGTACGATTAAGTACCGTGTGGTTCTGTATTTTACTCTGCTAAATCTTTAGATAAACATTTTAAAACTTCCTGACTCAGTGATTATTTCAGGATTATGAATTGTAATGAATGTCACTCATTTTAAACTTCCCAATTAGCAAAGGATTCATTGGTAAGTCATTACTCTTCAATCAGAAAAGTAATTGGTAGCAGGGATTTTTGATAAAGAGTACAACTGACTCACCAGCAAAAATACTAGCGTAGTATGAATGAATGGGCCCAAGTGAGTATCTGGTGAATGAATGCTGTTTGCTAGTATCGCGCTGGATCAAAACCAAGGTGTTGCAAATGGTTTATCAATCATCAACCAGCAAAATATAGCTGTGCTAAGCAGTATTTCGCCACCTGTTCTGCCAGTGAAAATTGATTTGGCTGCAAGTTAGAATATCCGCAGTCTGCATCCCTTTGAAGAAGTCTGGTGAATGTCCTGATGCGAGTTGTACTGTGAGTACTACTGCAGATGGGATCTGAACACATTCTTAGCTGTGGTGATAATCATAGTGTTTTAAATAGCAGAGTACAGAAGGACAGTGTATTGTATGGCATATAGGCAGATGTGCAGAGGTAACAGGCTATTTATTGCTATTTCTGGTTTGGAGAGGGGCCTCTGATGGGCCATAATGCCCTGCCCTCCCTTTGTAATTGTTAGATATAGCATATTGGTCTCTGTTGATCTGTATGTTTGGTTTATTCCAAGCTGCTTTTTTCATGTGCAGTAAAAATAAACAGAAATATTCAAGGCTAACGAGAGCACAAGTGTTAAATCCATGCAGCAAGATACAATCATAATTAAATGGCTGTGTGAATGACGAATCAGTGTTTTGGGCAGAGTGCTTCTAGAATGGATTCTGTGAGGAAGTTCTACACATATTTCATATACATATATGCATTTGTTATTTTTATTACCATTGTTATGTGTGGAGAGGGGCCGTGACTCTCGAGAAACAAAGTCAGAGTGCCCCACCTCACCGTTCCACCCTCTACGAAGGTAATAAATATCATATTGCACTCTGGGCATTTGCATATATGGTTTATGCCATGCCATTTTTCATATATTTGCTTTAAAAAGAGCATTTATCAAAAACAGCATGAAAGAGAGCTGTTTTCTTGTATAAAGCGAGTGAAGCATGTAATCTGTAAATCGGTAAGCTGTTTTTCTCACTTCAGTTTTGCTGTACTGTGGTACTAATATGGGACGCAATATGGAATTTGATCTTGCACTGTAGCAATAAAGCAGCAGGCCTTTTCCTACTAAACGCACAGGAGCTGGAACAAAATTGCCATAACCATTAGGACTGCCCCAACACTTTTTCATTTTTTGAAAGAGCTGAATACACTCATTTCTTTAAAGAGCACTGCATCACCATCAACTGCCCAGCTTCCTCTAATATTACTCCTTGATGTTATGCTTGTCTATAAGCATGTACAGTGCTGTCTTTTGTCTAGGTTCATGCTATAGAGAAACCATATATATATATATGTATATATATATATATATATATATATATATATATATATATTTACATATATATTTTTCACAAAAAAACCCAAAGGTTACAGGGACGTTAAAGTTAGGCTTGCATTTAACTCATCCAAAACCAGAAAAATTCAGCAATTATAGTTACCTGAGCTAACTATAACTTACGCCCCCGCAATGCACTGCTTATGACCTCACATATTACATCACTCATGACATGGTCAGTGACACCATTGCTGGCATCACAGATGACATCTGAAATTACATCACTGATGACATCACTGATGACATCATCCACAGAACCACTCACACACCCACTCTCACCCCATAGAACCTCTCATACAACCACTCCCACACAATCCCTCACATACCCATTCACAGACCCATACCAGTACTCACACAATCAAAAACACATCCATAGAGTCACTCACACATCCACTCACTCACCCATACAGCCACTCATGCCCACTCACTCGCCAATACAGCCACTCACACATTCAGTCAATCACCACACAATGGGATTGTTGAGAGGTTGTTGGAGGCCACTCCCCCTTTCACCACCACTGTGCAAACGCACCTCCTGGTGCACAGCTGGTTGGGGGACGAAGTCCCCTTAGCTCTAGAGTGTCATTGGAGGGCAACAAGCCTTCCTGTTACATGCAATAAGTCCCACACAGCAGAATTGCTGAGAGGTGTTCAGACCATGCCCCCTTTCTCACACTCAGCCTCCTGGCACACTGCTGGTTGGAAGATGTAGTCCTCTTGGATGCTGAGGGTTCTTGGGGGCCCAGAAAACCTGCTGTTACCTTCAGTAAGTTTAACATAGCAGTATTCCTGAGAGGTGGTCGGAGGTCCCGTCCCCTTTCTCCAGCACTCTACAAATGCTACTACTATTTAGAAAAACCTTAGAAATGTACTTAAAAAAACAAAGGTTACAGGGACATTATAGTTAGAAAATAGAATTGAAAAAAACCTTAGACATTCACTGAAAATAACAAAGGTTACAGTCATGTTATATGCTTATGACCTCACATATTACATCACTCATGACATGGTCAGTGACATCACTGATGACATCTCAAATGACATCACTTAAGACATCATCCACAGAACCACTCACACACCCACTGACACCCCCATACAACCTCTTGTACACCCACTCCCACACTATCACTCATATAACCATTCACAGACCCATACCAGTACTCACACACCCACTCACTTCTCCATAGAGGCACTCACAAACCCACTCACCCAGTAGTACAGACTCTCACACAACCATTCAGAGAGACTGATACAACCAGTCTCTCACTCATATAGCCACACACTCACCCATACAGCTACTCACACACCCACTTATTTACCTACACAGTTACTCACACACCCACTCACTCACCCATACAGCCGATCAACACAGCCACTCACTCACCAATTCAGCACTCACACACTTACTCACACACCAACACTACCACCTACATACCCATTCACATGTCCAAACAAGCACTCATACATTCGCTCATTCACCCACATCCATTCACACAGACACTTACTCTCCAATACAGCCACTCACACACCAACTCACTTAACCAAACACCCACTCGAACAGCCACTCACTCACCCATACAGCCACTTACATACAGAATCACTCCCTCATAAATCCATTCAGACCTCCACGCACTCAGCAATACAGTCACTACATACCCACTTATCCACCCATAGAGCCACTCAGGCCGCCACTCACTCTCCCATACAGCCACTGACACACCCACTCACTCACAAATACTGCCACTCACACAGCATCTCACTCATCCACACAGCTACCCACGCACCCACTTATACACCCATACAGCCACTTGCACACCCATACACACAAGGATACATAAGTCATGCAGCTACTCAATTAATATATGTTACAAGTAGTATCACTCAGTAGTAGTGCACCTAGTATACAAATGTAACTTTTGAAAGTAGGTTAATATATATGTTTAACACCCATAAACTCTTAAAAACACTTAGACTCACTTGATGATGTCATCAGTAATGTCATCAGTGATGTCACTGACCATGTGATGAGTGATGTAATATGTGCGGTCACAAGCAGTGCTGTATATATATATAGCCCAGTGGCTGCTTTGTCACAGTTTTTCCATGTTTGCCTTCCTCCTTTCCCCCATTTGTGTTTTTCACTCTCTTACTCTGGGTCAAAGTCTCATGATGAAAAATAAGTGCTGGTCCCCAAAAATAAGAGGCGGTAGGCCCCACCTGCAACCACCGGCTCAAATTAAGCAGTGAATGTGTTAAATTAACTGTAAAGAATATTCCTATTAGCTTGGCCACTTCCATTCTTTAAACTGTTCTCTGGATTTTCTACATTAATTTCATTCCGTTATTGTGCTGTACTCTACCATGCAATTGAAAGCACAAACATTTTGTAAACAAAAACTGTCTCTTTGATGCCTAAATTGATGTGTGGTTAGGATTTTATGAAGAAGGGTAACCAATCTGTTATCATCAGTCATGTTAAATTACCGGAGGGGCATTTTGATCTTAACCCCTTCACTGCCAGGCCTTTTCTCCCCCCTGTGCCACGCCCTCTTTTGGCTATTTGGGGTAGTTCGCACCCAGGCCCCCATAACCTTTTGTCCACATAATGTATCCACGCCAAATTGGCGTCCTTTTCTTCCGACATGCTGAGGATTCTAAAGGTACCCAAGGTTTGCGGATTCCCTTGGAGGGGATCGATAAATTAGGCAAAATTCAGCGAAATCTTGGGTTTTTGGGGAAAAAGTGCTGCAGAAGAAATCGTTTGTTTTTTTCCCTGCAAATGGTATCAATGAAGGATTTTTGGTGCTAAAATCACCATCTTCCCATCTTTCAGGAACAAGCAGACTTTAGTTAGAAAACCAAATTTTTCTTCACAGTTTTGGCATTTTACTGGGACATAACCTATTTTTACTATTTTGTGTGCTTTCAACCTCCTTCCAGTTAGTGGTAGAAATGGGTATGAAACCAATAATGGATGCCAGATAGCTATACATTTCTGCAAAGTAGGCAAATTTCTGAATTCAGCAATGGGTCATTTGTGTAGATCCTTCAAGGCTTTCCTATAGAAAGTAACAGTTGAAATAAAAGAATATTGATATTTAGTTGAAAAAAACAGCCATTTGTGCCTACATTTTCACCTGTAACTTCTTCTAACTATGGTAAGATTGAAATCGATATACTGTTACGTCCACGGGACCCTTCTGGTTGCAGAGATATATAAGGCTTGTAGGTTCACCAAGATCCAGAGGTACCCAGAGCCAATAACTGAGTTGCACCTTGCAATGGTTTTTCATTGTGTACCGGGTATACAGTAATTCATTTGGCAAAATATAAAGAGTGAAAAATAGGTATCAAGAAAAACTATGTACATATGAAATGGGAACAAGATATGGAGTTTAGAAGCAGTGGTTATTTTTTCATCTCCGAATTTGTGGGTACCCATATTATCATGTGAATTAGAGGGTATTGTTCAAAATGACTTATTTTTTGCACACTGTCTTTTGGAAGGCAGAAATGCATAGAAAAACAAATGGCAATAACACTTGTTCTACTATTCTGTGTTCCCCTAAGTCTCCCAATAAAATGATACCTCACTTGTGTGGGTAGGCCTAGTGTCTGCGACATGAAATGGCCTAAACGCAACGTGGACACATCACATTTTTCCACTGAAAATGGACCCATTTTTGCAATGTGCCTAGCTGGGGATTTTGGGCCCTAGCTCAGCCGGCACGTAGGGAAACCTAGCAAACCTGTATATTTTTGAAAACTAGATACTCAGGGGAATCCAGGATGGGGTGACTTGTGTGGCTCTCACCGGGTTCTGTTACCCAGCATCCCAGACCCTTTTTTTGCAATGTGCCTAGCTGGGGATTTTGGGCCCTAGGTCAGCCGGCACGTAGGGAAAAGTAGCAAACATGTACATTTTTGAAAACTGTACACCCAGGGGTATCCAGGATGGGGTGATTTGTGTGGCTCACATTGGGTTCTTTTACCAGGTTCACCCAGAATCCCTTGCAAACCTCAAACTTTGTCAAAATAAACACATTTTCTCTCAGTTCTGTGATGGAAAGTTCTGGAATCTGTGGGAAGCCACAAACCTCCACCCACCCAGCATTCCCCCAAGTCTGCCAATAAAAATGGTACCTCACTTGTGTGGGTAGGCCTAGTGCCGCGACAGAAAACAGCCCAAAATGCAACGTCGACACATCACATTTTTCCAGTGAAAACTGACAGTTTTTTTTGCAATGTGCCTAGCTGTTGATTTTTGGGCCCTACCTCAGCCGGCACCTAGGGAAACCTAGCAAAACTGTACATGTTTGAAAACAAAATACCCAGGGAAATCCAGGATGGGGTGACTTGTGTGGCTCTCAGCACGTTCTGTTACCCAGAATCCCTTGCAAACCTCAAACTTTGTAAAAAAACACATTTTCCTCACATTTCTGTGATGGAAAATTCTGGAATCTGTGGGGAGCCACATACCTCCACCCACGCAGCCATCCCCCAAGTCTCCCGATAAAAATAGTACCTCATTTGTGTGGGTAGGCCTCGTGCCCGTGGCAGGGATAAGTCCAAAACGCAACGTGGACACATCATATTTTTCTGGTGAAAACGGACAGTTTTTTTGCAATGTGCCTAGCTGTGGATTTTGGGCCCCAGCTCAACCAGCACCCAAGAAAACCTAACAAACGTGTACATTTTTTACAACAAGACACAGGGATTTTGGGTAACAAAACATTGAGGTAACCACGCAAGCCACACCTACCTGAACTCCCCCGGGTGTCTAGTTTTCAGAAATGTCTGGGTTTGGTAGGTTTCCCTGGATGGCCACTTGGACTGTGACCAAAAACGTAGGTGCCTCCCTTGAAAAAACAGGTTGTTTTGTCATAGATAGGGGGCATCTGCTTTTTTGGTCCGTGGCTCAGCAGCCATCTAGGGAAACCTACCAAACCCAGATATTTCTGAAAACTAGACACACAGGGGAGTACAGGAATGTGTGACTAGTGTGGATCTCTCAACATCTTCTTACCCAGAATCACCTGCAAACCTCAAGTTTAGCAAAAAAGCAACTTTTTTCTCACATTTCTGTGTGGGAAGGTTGTGAGATCACCGCGCTGGTACAAATTTACCACCACCCAGCTTTCCCCTCAGTCTCCCAATAAAAATGATACCTCGCTTGTGTGAGTGCCCATAGCAGTGTCTGTCCTTTTGGATCCACTTTGGTTCCCCCTCAGTTTTTAATTGTATAAGTTTTTAGGTACTCTGCTTTGGGCACCCACACAAGTGAGGTATAGTTTTTTTCAGGAGACTGAGGGAAACGCTGGGTGGTGGGAAATTTGTGCCAGCACAGTGATCCAACAATTTTCCACACAGAAATGTGAGGAAAGTGTGAATTGCTAACTAAATTTGAGGTTTGCAGGGTATTCTGGGCAATAAAATGCTGGAGGATCCATGCAAGCCACACCGCTAGCCAAGCACCATCCAAGCACACCACCAGCAAAGCACCATCCACGCACACCACCAGCCAAGCACCATCTAAGCACATCACCAGCCAAGCGACAGTTCACGCACATTGCCAGCCAAGTAACAGTCCACGTACACCGGCAGACATGTGCCATCCATGCAGACCGCCTGCCAAGCGACAGTCCATGTACACTGCCAGCCAAGCGCTAGTCCACACACACTGCCAGCTAAGCACAAGTCCACACACACCACCAGCAAAATGCAGGTTCACACAGAGCCTGCCAAACGCCAGTAAACACAGACCGCCAGCCAAACTCCAGTTCACACACACAGAAGCTTTTGCTAGTGTCTAGTGGTTTTCTGCCCCCCTTGGGAGCAGATGTGCCTAAAACTATCGCTGATCTGTCCCAGAAGCAGCCAAAATGTGTACACACAAAAAAGGGGAGTAACCATTGCCTAAGGGGCTGCTCCCTGACATACCCATAAACATATCTCTGGTGCCTAGTGGGCTTTATGACCCCCCGGGGCCAGATTGGGTGCTATTGCCCCCATCTGCCCCCCGGGGGGGCAGAAAGACTGTGGCAATTTTTTTTGATGGGGGGTATTTGCATTGCCCAATATGGGCGGAGCCCACCACTGTTTTATTAAACAAAAAAATCCTGGTGTCTAGTGGGTTTTCTGCCCCCCCAGGGACACAGATTGTGGTAATAACCCCCACATGCCTTCCATGGTGGGCAGTAAGACTGTCCCTTTTTTGTTTGGGTTTGGCGGCATTGGGATGCCCATTTTGGGCAGCCCCCATCCTTACATATATTTAAAACAAAAAATTCCTGGTGTCTAATGGGCTTTCTGCCCCCCGTGGGGGCAGATCTGGAGTAAAAAAAAACATATGCCTCCCTGGGGAGGGGGCAGAAAGACTGTCCCTTTTGTGTTGGCTGGTGGGGGCATTAGCATGTCCATTGTTGGGAGCCCCCACCCCTCCTTAATTAAAAAAAAAAACAATCATCCCTGGTGCCATTAGTGGGCTTTCTGCCCCCCGGGAGTGGCAGATCAGGGGCTATTGCCCACATCTGCACCCCAGGGGAGGCAGAAAGACTATGGCAATTTTCTGGGAGGGGTGGGGCATTATAGTGCCCATTTAGGGCAACCCTACCCCTAAGTACTAAAATATATTAATCCCTGGTGTCTAGTGGGCTTTCTGCCCCCCCAGGGGTAGATCGGGGGTAATAACCCCCATCTGCTGCCCCTTTTGTGTTGAGGGGTGTCTATTATAAGCAGCTCCACCCTCTTTTCTTTAAAAAAAAAACATTATCCCTGGTGCCTAGTGGGCATTCTGCCCCCCCCCCCGGGGGGCAGATCGGGGGCTATTAGGGGGCAGAAGACTGTGGCAATTTCTGGGAGGGGTGGGGGCATTATAGTGCCCATTTAGGTCAGCCCCCACCCCTAAGTACTTAAAAAAAATCCCTGGTGTCTCGTGTGCTTCTTGCCACCTCCGGGGGGGGGGTTCAGATTGGGGGCTAAAAAGCCTGAATATGCCCAAATGAATATGGGAGGAGCAAAGGCCCTTGCACAAGGGGCCGCTCCCCCCTCCCTTGTGTCTAGTGGTGGATCCCTGCTTGGAGGTCGCCCTCCTGTGGCGATCTCCAAGCAGGGATCCACTAGGGAAGGGTACCATTGGAAAGGGGAGAGGCTCCCCTTTCCAAAGATACCTCTCCCGTGTGTTTTGGTGTTTGGGGGCTGAGATAACGGTTACGTCCTTGGCTCACCAGCGCCACTTCCGAGGACATAACCGTTACGTCCTCGGCACTCAAGGGGTTAAACGTTGAGAGTTACAGCACTAGTGTCCTTATTTCCTGGATACCTGCAATGCATTATGGTAATCCTTTATTGCAAATGAGCATTTTCCATTACATTTTTACCCATCTCATGCCCACACCAATAAAATGACCAACCCACACATGAATTTTGTGTGGCACTGCGTATCAACTTTATTTTTGGAGTTCAAACCATTTAATCTCCTTCTGTGTCTTAATGCGCACACTTGCACTTCAATTTTTGAGAGTAGTGTGTTCGTTTTTTCCAGTAGTATCATGGCCCTTGAAATGGCTCTCAAGCAGTCTGCTCTTCACTGACGGCCTCATGTACAAAATTTCCGTTTGCAAAAAGTGGTCACAAGTTGCACACCAGCTTTTTGGGAATCGGAAGGAATGTTGGAAACTGACCTTTGTACTGATAGGTCATTAGACAAAATTCCAAATTCGTAGTGGGTCGCAATCTGACCTATCTCATCAATATTTATGAGGTATGTCATAAACTGCAACTCAGCCAATCACCATCCCTACGTTTGCGTTTTAAAGAAAGTCAGTGGGGATGCATTTAAAAAGAAGATGGTTTTTTGCTTAATTGTTTCACAGTTGGTAATGCTCTCCTGGAACACTGCCTACTGGCTTGAAAACCTTTTTTTTTAACATTAACAAAAGGGAATATGTCCCAAGCAGACCCCTTTCCATTTGCAAATGGGACAACACCTCCTTTGGCGGGTCAGCACATTTTCAATGTTTATTGATACCTTAACGAATCTCTATTTGGAAGGGATGCCATAAACAAAGAGGGACTGAGAATACAAGGGAAATAGGGGAAGAAACTCAATGGCACTGCTTATGCAAAAGAGAGGATATTTTTACTACAGTTGTCAATTGATCCAAGGGTCTTACCTTATTACTGGTCTAGTGTTTCTAGGGCGAAATTGGGTAAGCAGGGAATGTTCAGGTTTTACCCATCTGTGGTGCTCTGATTTTCTATATTTTTTTTATAGGAAGGTGTGTGAAATTAGGTTTTTGGATGACTGGTGTGTTATAGCTGGCCAAGCAGCACCCACAAGCCTACCCTAAATTAGCCTGTGCTCAACCCTCTGGTAGCTTGGCACAGATCAGTCAGGCTTAACTTAGAGGCAATGTGTAAAGTATTTGTTCAACACTACAGACAGTAATAAAATGAAAACACCACCCAAAAAAAATCCCACACCAAGTTATAAAAATAGAACTTTATTTAATAAATACAAGATCAAAGTGACAAAAATCCAATCAGTAGTACTGAAGATATTCGATTTTAAAGACTTAAGTGAAAATAGCTCCAAAAAGCAGAAAGCACCAAGCCAGGGGTCGCAGCTGCACATGGATGTCATTTAGAGGTCACCAGCTGCGACCGTTGGCCTCAGTAGTGTCAAAATCGATGGCAAGAACACAAGGGAGGCTCCTCATTCCTTATTTCTCCTGTTTTTTATTTTACTAATAGTGAATAATATTGTATTATTCACTATTAATGTAACTGAAAATGGAGCACACTAAGCTGGTACAAGACCTTTGGCTGCAGCTTTGCTAAGTAAAAATGGTTTTAAATGGATGTGGTTCCACAACTCTATGCAGAATTAGGGAAAGCAATGTGTTTGCAACGCTGGAGCCGCATCGTTTCTGCCACTTTAAATCTGTGAACTGGCAGCCCGGCTGCCTATCGACCACCAGGTCAAAATGACAGTGTTAATGAGTGATGATGATGGTGAAAATGACGGCGATAATAAGTGACAGGCGACTGTCACTCCTTACACTACCTGTGCCCTGCATGCCTTGAAAGACAGACACAAACAGGGAGAATGTAGACTGGCCCCTGTGCACAGGAAAAAAAATGTCCTCTACGTTTAGGCTATTTGTTTCCAGTATTAAAAAAAACAAAAAAAAAACCTCACTCTCAATACCAACAAGCATTGGCAAAGTCAATAGGTTGCCCTGTTTTAGGTGACTGTGTTCACTTTTATGAGGGCTGCACGTTAGATGGATGAAAAATTGCTGTATATTGTAATGCAGATTACGGGAGTCACTAAAGTCTTGGTGCTGAACGACTGCACAACAAACAAACAGAACAACTACAAGCGCCGTTAACTATAATGAGCAGTATGAGAACTCCGGCTTCTAAAATGGGTAGGAAATATCACAAGACCGACGGTGCTATATCCGATGAGAGCTGGATTTTCATATATCAGGACCCTTTTGCCATGCTTTTGGGAATAAGCATTCAGAGCATTCTGTGAGAAAAGCAGGGATATAATGGACGAGAGAACACCACTGCATAAACATTTAGGGCCATATGTAGGTAATTTCTATTTACCGATTCCTAAATACCGAATTTTACCGATTCGGTATTTAAGAATCGGTAAATAGAATAGTAAGTAAACATTCGGTAAATTTTACTGATTCGGTAATATTCGTTATTACCTATTCGGTATTTACCGAATCGGTAATAAGGAATACCTTCCCATTCATTCCTATGGGCCTGGAGGCCCATAGGAATGAATGGGAAGCCATTCACTATTACCGATTCGGTAAATACCGAATCGGTAATAGGGGAGCATATTCAAGGGTGGCAGGGTGTCAAATTGACACCCTGTTGCACCCCTGAATCGTGCATGTGTGCACATGTGGCGCACATACATGCCCTAAGGGCATGTATGTCTGCCACATGGCACTTTAAAAAGCACAAAATTGCTTTTTAAAGGTATTGGTATTTACCACCAACTTGTAGTTGGTGGTAAATAATGAATCCTTAAACCAAAAATGCACTCACTTGAGTGCTCCCTACATAGGATTTAAGGAATCGGTAATTTACCGATTCCTTAAAATAACGAATCGGTAAATTACCGACTCCTTAAGTCCGGCCTCCTACATCGCAAAGGGCTAAATACCGGTCGGTAACGGGAAATTTACCGATTTTCGGCCGTTACCGACCGGTATTAGCCCACCTACATATGGCCCTTAGTCAGCTAGTTTCATCTAAGTAACACACACATAATTAATATTTAGGTATGCCTGGCTACCTAGGTGCTCTAAAGAGAGTCAAAAAGAGTGCATGTGATACAGGCATTTTGTTAATTTTCCTCATGGGCTCCTACCAGTGATGGGAAATATTGCCCGAGATGAAGAGAGTGCCATTGAGGGAGAGGGACAGGCAGGAAATTCCATACCGTGACAGTGACATAGATAAGATTGAAAAAAAGTCGAACTTAATGAACTGTTCATCTCTGACCTGAAATACATCAAAAGCTCTGGCCTCACTACTACTTGTGCACAGACAGTGCTATGCTATTTGTCAACAGCTCCCACAGTGTTAATATGCAGACTTCGTAATTCTATTTGGGCAGAAACATCACATTATTAATTAGCAGGCATTACAGTGCTGGTAATGTGCAAGGCTCACGTTTTTACAAGAAAAAGAACCATGCTACTACTGTTTTATTAAGACATACTCCACAGTGTTGTTTATGTGTACCTTGGCCTCATATTCTTGGTCATATGTAGACATCGTAGGGAAGTTTGGACACAGGCATAACAGTGCTGTTTGCAATAACTTATGTTTTTTTATATACAGCACCTAGAGCTCTAAATAACAGATGTAAGTATTACACAATCTTTGATGCTCAATTTACTGACCTTTGAAGGATGTAAGGCTGCGTCGCCTTGCCAGAATTCATGATTTGCAGATCACTTCCTATATCAGCAGTGAGTGCTTAAGTCACTGAGCCATCCTAACGCTAGTGTATGCGTTGCCTGGCATCATAGGGACGCTTATGCACAAGCCCCACAGTGCTTTTCAGGGGCAAACCTCACAGCGCTGCTTGGACACAAGTCTCAGTCTTTTTTTATGAGCTACTTCAGAGCGATGTTTATGTACAGCCTAGTTCTCTGGATGTGAAGCTCTGTTTCTGTTGGTATTTGCAGTTTTGTTCTACACACATTATTTTTTTTTTTTTTAGTTTAGAAAGCTTTATTGAATAAAAAGAGAAAACATGGTACAAAAATACAACACTAAGAATAAATACAAATCCACCTAGTGACATATAAACTACTGATAATGAAAAAGAGAAAAATCTAATACAGCATAAATGACTAATTGACAACCACTATAAAAAGGAAAACATAATCGCAGAGTACCATACTTAAGATAGCATTTTTGATTTTACACACATTATTGAAATAGAACTATAAGTGTCAGAACGCACAAAAAAACACAGCTGAATAAACTACTAACTACTAACACCCAACATAAGCTACTGTGTAGGTTGCCCTCACAGTGTTGGTTATTTGTCGCCTGGCCTCACAGTACTGTTAGTGCATGTCAGTGCTGTTATGTCCAGACCATGAAGTAATGCCTTTTTGTAGCAAACAGTGTTGAATAGGTCTATAAATATAGAGGTCCTTTCATTTATACAGTGTTTAATGCCAGATAGTGAGAACGGAAACAAATGCAATAAAGTAAATTGCCCAGGGTCACTAAGTGTTGTCCGATAGGGAAGACAGGATTTGATCTTAGGTCTGATGGATGACTTTCCGACATGTCACTAGGCCATAGAGCTCCTATAATTCCAAGCATGTATCATAACCTTTGACTAAATAAAATTGTCCCTTAAGTCCTAACGTTATTCAATGCAATTAAATGATTGCCTGATAATTGTGAAGTGCTTTTACTGTGCAACCCCAGCTATAATGGTGTGCTTATGTTAACAATCACTTTATATTAATAATCACTATGTGGGAGGATGTGCAAAGAATTTCCACTGTGCATCTGGGTCTGTTTCTTGTCAGTCCTCGGTACTTGCAAGAAGGATACCATACCAGACACCCAGATGATGACCCAGGCAGGCAGGTTTCCAATATTTCTGAAATTCCTTTCGAATGCTTTCGGCGTGTGATTTTAGACGCAGTGCAGTGATAGCAGACAGCCCCTGCATCGGCCCCAGCCACCCCAAACCTGTCTACATCCTGTCCTCGCCAGCTGCCCGCAGCGTCCAGACTTCTGCTTGAAATAAAAATGTGTGCAATTTTCGCCCATCTGTAACAAAGCAGGGCATCTCTGAAGCGGGCGCCATGCTTCTACACAGCCTAGGCAAACAACAAGAAAAGAGTGCACAAAGAACCTTAAATTATAAAAAAAGAGGACCACCACAGTAAGGGGGCCAGTCGCCTGGGAGGGTCAGAACACTAAAAGGTGGGACCAACTAAACATATCCACCAAACAAAAACAGACCTTTATGAAGGGCACTAACGGGAGCCAACAGATAACATGGGCGGTGCTTCACACCCATATTCAGAAACTACATGCCTCGCAGAGCAGCGCATGCGCGCTGTTAGGCTCGAACTAAAAAGGAAGATTTGGGCCTGGCAAAAGGTTTATTTTGCTGTATAAAACTAGCAGTTTTAAACTGCACACACACAGGCTGCAATGGCAGGCCTGAGATGTTTAAAGTGTGTGGCACAATCAGTGCTGCAGGCCCTCTCGCCGCATTTAATTTACAGGCCCTAGGCACAGGTAGTGGCACTTTGCTAGGGACTTAGCTGTAATTTAAATGTGCCAATTGGGTATAAGCCAATTTGACCATTTAGCACTTGTTAGGAGTGGTAAAGTATGCAAAGTCCTAAAGCCAGCAAAAACAAAATCAGCAAAACAGGAGGGTGAAGGCAAAAAGTTTTAGAATGACCCTGCATAAAAGGACAAGTACAACAGAAGGGTTGAGTTGAGCCATTCAACTTTTGAAAACATGAACTTATTGCTTTGGTAAGTCTTTTTTACGTCAGTATCAGCTAACTTAATGCTAATCATAAACTGCATGTGTAGGTTCTTTGTTAGTCTTATTTAATAGCTGTCCTTCATTTTGCCTTTTGCCAGTGATTTAAACTCTTCATGATTTTGTTTAAATCTATTTTTCTTAATAAATAATGACCCTAAGGGGGAGATGTCCTAATTGTAGGAGCAGTGCAGCAACCAAAGTTTCTGTGCTCTGTTGCACAAAGGGGAGAAAGCATCACAGAACTGGATTCAATACAAATGTTCTACTGCTGCTCTCATCCCCTGTGCTGGTGCACAAACAGGCTACTTAGTGCAACACATAACCTTTGCACCATGGTGCAATATGTGCGTGATCTCTTGTATAGGGTTGTATAGGGACTACCAGAGACCCTCCCTCCTGCACTGCCACTCCCAGCAGCCTCTGCCACTTAGAGGAGTGCGGCCGACCGGTTCCTTCCGGTCTTCCTGCCCCACCGGCCTTAAAGGCACACACAGACCTCTGCATCGCAGGACTACCAGAGACCCTCCCTCCTGCACTACCACTCCCAGCAGACTCCGCCACTGAGAGGAGTGCGGCCGAGCGGTTCCTTCCGGTCTTTCCCGCCCCACCGGCCTTAAAGGCACATGCCGACTCCCACATCGTGGGATGCGTTTGGGCATCTCCCGGGCAAAGCCCGGACCAAAGGCTGGCCCATCCACACCAGTCTGAGCCCGGACGAGGGCTGGGTTGGGCCACCCATCTTCACCTTCATCTTTAGGTAAATTGCATTGCTTCCCCTTCCTTGCCTTCACTCAGGGTCTACCCCCCTGCCTGCCCAGCTGCTCTTCCTCTATGCTGTCTCCCTCTTTGCAGCACTACCCCTGGCCCCAGACTGCCTTGACATGCGCCACTTGCCCCCTGGCTACTGCCTTCCTACCGGGCAAGCCGTGCCTGCTGCCCCCTGTCCTGTCCCTGCCCCCCAGCCCTGCTGCTCCCTGCGTCCCTCTCTTCTTACCCTGCTAGCCAGTAGTAACCAGCTCTCCCACCCCCTGCTCCACTTTGCCATGCCAGGTCCCTCCCCCTGTGGAGGTCCACCACCTCTTCACCCGTGCCCTTTCCCCACTGCCATAGGACCACAGCGTGACCACGTGGCAGACGCATGCAGACAGCACGCCGCGTATGCACCTGGACCATGTTCAGCACCAGGACCCCTACCCCCACGGAGCGCCACCGCTTCACCTCAGACAAACTGCGAGCCCTGAACCCTGTATGCCAGGACAACAACAACTGCACCCATACCTCCCGCAGGACCACTGAAGGCCCTTTTTCCTGCCGAAAATACCGCTTCACCTGCATCACTGAGGAAACGACCCACACCACGCCCACTAGCCACACTGCGTCGCGCACAACCACCGACAAGGCCATCGCTAACACCTCCGGAAAGATCCACTGCCTGCTGATCAATGCACTCTCACTCTGAAAACAAGCCACGGAAGTCTGGGACACCATCAAGCCCCACACCCCAGATGCCATCTTCATCACCGAGACCTGGCTGAATCCAGCATCAGCTCCAGACATTGCCACAGCCACAGCCACCCCGATGGATAGAAGATCGCACACTGGGACCGATCCAACTGAAACGGCGGCAGCATTGCAATAATCCACAAGGAGAACCTCAAATGCTCCACCACCATGGATAACTCCACCCCCTTCATGGAGCACCTCAACTTCCAACTCCTAACCAACAGCAAAACCACCATCATAGGCACCTTCACCTTCAGACCTCCAGGACCCCGCCCGCCTTCTGCAACGCCATCCGCGACTTCATTGCCCCTTTCGCCTTAGACTCGGATCTGTACATCTTCCTAGGAGACCTCATCTTCCAACTTGAGAACACCGAAGACGCTAATACTGCAGACCTCCTAGAAAGTATTGCCAACCTCGTAGTCAAACAGCTGATTGCTGACCCCACCCACTCCGCAGGACACACGCTCGACCCTATCTTCTCAGCCAGCAACAAAGTGAAATACACCCACACCAACGAGCTCACCTGGACTGACCACCACTGCCTCCCCTTCTTCATCTCGGAATCTCCCAGAACCCCTGCCTCCACCACCAGCCAGACATAGCACAGCTAGGCAAAGGTATCAGAACAATGATGGACCAATGCCCTGAATGCCCGACTACCCATCACCACCGGAGATGTAGAAATAGCAGCAGAAATCTTCGAGAACTGGCTCACGGCAATCACTGATTAAGTCGCACCTCAGAAACCCACCAACCCCAAGAAACAAACACAACACCCCAATTGGTTCACAGAGGAACTCAAAACCCAGAAACATGAATGCAGACAGAAGGTAAGAAGATGGCGTGCCAGTAATACCCCCGAGGACCAAAAACACTTCCAAGACACCCTCAAGCATTACCACCACCTCCTGAAGAACATGAAGTAGACTGTCTTAGCCACCCACATCAATGACAGCTCCAACAGCAGCAAAGAACTCTTTAACATAGTCAAGGAGTTCACCAACCCCTCGTCAACAGAAAACAATATCACACCCTCGCAAGCTCTCTGTGACACCCTTGTAGTCTTTTTTCACAACAAAATCAACACCATCTGCCAAGACTTTGCACCCTAAACCAACGCCGAGGACAGCATTAACTGCATCACTCCGACCGACGTACACCCAGACCGGCTCGCCTTGTTGGGCATCCTCCCCGAGAGCCACAGCCACATCACCGGCCAACTGAGAGACCTCCATTGGCTCACAGTCCACAAAAAAATCACCTTCAAGCTCCTCACACACACATACAAAGCCCTACAAGACACGAGACCTGCATACGTCCACCACCACCTCGCATTCCACGCACCCGCCAGAGCCCTCGGCTCTGCCCAACTGGCCCTGGCCACCATCCTATGCATCCACAAGACAAGGTCAAAGGAATATTCTTCTCCTACCTTGCAGAAAAGACCTGGAACATTCTGCCAGTCCACCTAAGGCAATCACCATCACTGCCTCAATTCAGGAAGGAGCTCAAGACCTGGCTCTTCGACTCAACTACAGTGCATTCAATGGATCAGCAGTCCCCTCCCCCAGCGCCTTGATACCCTTACGGGTGAGTAGTCATGTTTTACAAGACACCTGATTGATTGAATCCCTCTTCATAGCAGCCACACGTCACATCCTCAGGACCAACAGCAGAGGCTGCTCCTTCTCCCACCTGGCGGCAAAGACCTTGAACAAGCTCCCCCTGCACCTCAGAGCATCACCATCACTCCAGCAGTTCAGGAAGGACCTCAAGACCTGGATGTTCAGAGAACCGGGAGATCCATTGTCCCAGTGCCTCAAGACCCTCACGCTTGATGCAGCCACGCTCTACAAATCTGATTTTTTTTGATTGATTGATTGTTTTGGATGTATACCCTTCTAGTACAAATTCCTATGCCTAGACAATTATTTTTTTACGAAAAGCCCTAACTATGTTAGATCAGGGTGGGTTCATTGCCAGTAAGATCATTCATAGCAAGATGGGAAAACTAGAAGCTGACTCCTGTCCCATCTGTTTCACTCACCCGGAGTCCTTAGCTCACTTATTATTTGCTTGGCCAGCCTATGTTGCACCACGCCGAGTATGGCTGATGCCAATTTGTAAATCTCTAGGCACCAGAAGGAATGAGGTTGCCCTAAGTCTATTACACTCTGATACATCTAGTACCATTGTTATTGCCTTGGCAAAGTTTCTGAGTTGGGCTTGGGCCATTAGATCGCATGTTCTCTCTTTAGGCTGATGGTGGCCCCTATTGTTCTTTTCCATTGTATGAACCGTTGGTGCTGGCCACATGTAGGGTGGCCTGTGTTATAGATGATGATGAATTGAACGATGCTAGCAAGGATTTTACAGTTTTATCAACTTTGATCACATTTTTAACTGTGTACTCTTTATTGTACATATGACTAGTTTTAACTTTTTTTTAAACAAATTTATGTGTCATGTAGTATGCTTTGATGACATATCTGTCGAATAAAGCTATTTTGGATTGGATTGTTAGATCAGGATTTGCATCAAAAACTTTGAATTTTTGCGCTGATCTACCCAGGTACCACCTATGTAATGCCTTCCTGATTTAAAGTAATATAAAAAAAGAAAGGAGTTTGCCCAACTCACCCCACGTCACCTGGGCAGAGAAATACTCAAAACAAAAAAGGTGGTATACAGTAGGGATAGTTAATAGAAAAGCATTCATGCCACAATGAAATAATTAATTCCCACTGGGATTTAGATTCAATCAATTATCTTTTCTTTTATCAATTAATTGCATGAGTCTGTCTGTGCATCTGTTAACATTCCATCATATTTGTTGGTCTCTGGTGCAAAAAATAAGACAACTTCCTAGGCCTTGACTCAAAGTGGCATAAAGCAGTGCAATCCACAATTTGCGCCAAGAAAAGGACGTTTCCAGTGCAAAATAATTTTTGTACTGGAATATAAATACCCTTTGCAGACTTTGCAATGCTTTGCGTGACTTTGCTCTGGCACAAAATCTAACTAAAACTGCGCTTTTATATACTGATTTAGAAAGGTTTTCAGAAAAATGGTCTGGATCCAAATCTCAGTTCCACTGCTGACTGACTTCACAATATGAGTGCCAGTGTGAACCTGAAGCAGAAATACCCTAAGGTGGGTATCAAAAATGTAACCGAGTGGTATGAATTTTGCAGCTACTCAAAACGTTGCTGCATGTGTTGGAAGCATCTGTCTTTTTATAGTTGTGGGAAAAAGGCCATCAAATTGCTCTGAAAAGAGGAAATTTGATGAGGAATCCTGCAAGACTTTTGTCAAGGCCGTTTTGTTCAAGGATGCGCAAAAGGCAAACGGAAACACATTACTGGAGAGTACACATAACATTCTTTCCCTCTTCCTTTCACCTCTCTGTCTTGGTTCTCTTCATTTACTCATCTCCTCTCTTTTCACTTATTACCATATATGTTGTTCTTATAATTGCCTTTCTCTATATTTTTTCATCTGTTTTCCTTCTTTTCGTTGATTTCCTCTTTTTTTGTCACTCTTTCTTATGTTATCTCTTTGTCTTCCACTCCTCTCTTCCTTTTGTGTCTTTCTCCTGGTCACACTCTGAGGGCTCGATCATGATTGAACACTTAATTTTGGGAGCCCAATGCACCTGCAAATCTGTGCGCACTAGAGTATTACAAATTACCAGGCAAGCAATTTGCACGCAATTAGGAGGGATTGGGGAATAACACGCTAAAAGTGCATGGGTGCGCCTCATGCCAAGGTAGACAGCATATGCACTTATTTGGTCCTGCAATTCGCACAAATCACGAGCTCAAACAAATGCTATTTGTACACTTAACAAAATACCACGATGGGCACAAATGTCCATTTGCACCCAAAACAGGATTAGTCACTCAATCGGGGATTTGGGATTGTGTGTCAACTACAGGGCAAAAACAATACAGACACATGTCAGGGAGGAAGAATACACGAGACTGCAGTAATCTCGTAAAAAAGTGTTTTGAGATCAAACATCCCTCAGGAATCAGCATTTAGTGGTCCTTTTGGCATAGATAAAGAACACCAAAGATGATTCGTCGATACAATACAATGCGAGGAACTACAAGAAGTTGAGAAGAGTAGAACAGAATACAAAGTGGGGCACTGCAACATGTTGAGAAGAGCAGGATAGAATACAAAGTGAGGCACTAAAACAAGTTGAGATGAGCAGGACAGAATACAAAATGAAGAACTACAAGAAGTTGAGAAGACAGGGTAGAATACAAAGGGAAACACTTCAACAAGTTCAAGAGAGTAGGACAGAATACAAAGTATGGCACTGCAATAAGTTGAGAAGTGCAGGAAAGAGTACAAAGTGAGGCGCTAAAAGAAGTTGAGAGGAGAAGATAAAGTACAAATAGTACAAAGTGGAGCACTGCGGAAAGTTGAGAGGAAGGATAGAATACAAAGTGAAACACTACAACAAGTTGAGAGGAGAGGATAGAATACAAAGTGAAGCACTCCAACAAGTTGAGAGGATAGAATACAAAGTGAAGAACAACAACAAGTTGAGAGGGGCATAGGAACTTCTGCCCTTAAAACCCAAACGGACGATGCTGCCTCTGCCTAAATTAATAGAAGACACTAAGGGCCTGATAATGACTTTGACAGTGTGGGGGTGGGCCGCCACGCCACTGCCCTGCTCCCATACCACCAAAGCCGACCTCCAGAATACGGGTTTTCTCGTGGTCTGGTGGGCGGTCCAACGGCGGTGCCTTTGTGAAAGGCACCGCAATGGGAGTGTCAAAGGCCGTTCCTGCACAGCATGGACTATACAGTCCATGCTGTGCAGGAAAGGGGGTCCATGCACAGAGGGGAGGCACAAACTGTGCCCCCCTGCATGCATCCCCATGCACAGGGGCAATAGGGGGCAGGGGCGGCTCCTCCACTAGGGCAGAGGAGTGTCACCCCACTGCTTTCTTTCAGTTATTACCATTTTAGGTTTGGTTGCAGGCGGGTGGGTGGGGGGGGGCTGCTCTGCAAGCAGGGGAGGAGTGGTGCGCCCACTCCTGAGTGTGCAAAGACTGTTTGGTCGGCCCTCTGGGGCCGCCCAAACCAGTCATGTGCACTCTGCCCTTCTCCATGCAGGCTGCCATGCAGCCTGCATGGAGAATATGGGCTCCCCATAAGCCCCTGGCTTGGCGGCATCCCAACCAATCACAACGCTGCTTGCAGTGTTGTGATTGGCTTAGGGGAGGGAGCCTGGCTGCCTGCTTCCTGCCGGATGCAAGAGAGCAGGAGAGCAGGAGCAGAGAAGGCGCTGGACCCGGCCGGTGGAAAGGTAAGGTTAATTTTTTTTTTTAATTATTGTTATTAAATTAAACCCCCCCCCGCACGACCTGCCCCCCCACCCGCGAGCCATGCAGACTGTGACTGATAGGGGGACCTGTAGGACCCCATTTGTTTCCCCACCACCAGCATTTTCAAGGGGTGCTCACTGCCTCGAAAAGGCTGGTGGTGGGGAAACTCGTAATATACTTGGCTGTGCTGCAGCAGCACCGCCAAGCATATTGCTTCCCTAGACCGCCGCGCCACCTGCAGGGATCGCGTATTCCTGGCGGTTGCGGAAGTCCTTTGGAGTCCGACTGCCATACTTGGAATACGGCGGTTGGACTGCTGCTGCTGCGGTCTCCCTCCGCCACTGCACTTCCACCGCAAATTTGTCAGTCCAATGGACTTCCAAACTCGTAATCAGCCCCTAAGTACCAAAGGACACTGAGTATCTCCCATGTCAGAAGTGTCTACATTGCACTGACTTGTTGCAGGCAAAAGGGCGGAAAAGTAAAGGTCATTTTAAGGTGTCAAAAAGACTAACGAGACTTGCAAATCTGTATTCGTCACTTACAATGTTTGCTTAATGAGTGTGCTCACTTTCTTAATATGAAAGACATATATTATAAAGCTGAATCGGTTTTCACTGTTGCATTTTTTGAAATTGCAAAAAGTAGGCAAACAACTCTACATCCTGCCGGATGAATGAGAGCATTGATTCCATCTCTGTATTACAGAATTTCCTAGAGGAATCTATAACATTCAGAATCAAAGAGTGCGCCCTGAAAAACAAAGTGAACAGCGAAATATCCAACAGAGGACAGTTCCTGTTCCTTCGAACATGACTAGCAAGTTATGGTGCCAGTCTGACAATATTGCACAGTCGGCACCCCAAAATAAATATTTTGGGGCACGGAACATGCTTCTTCCGCATGTTCATCGTCTGAACTCTACTCTCTGAAGCAAAGACATGGGTTTACTGGGGGCTGCAGTCCTCAGCTTCCCCTCAGCATCGCTCCAAATCCATAAGCCACACCTTGAAAGGCCTCCTCTTAGGACTGCGTTGCCACCCGATGTATAACTGTGGGGTGGATTTGGCAGCTTCTGGAAAAGGGGGCGAGTAACAGGAGCTCTCACTGTGCAGCATCGCCTGGGTGACCGGCCAAGGCTGGGGTGGGTTGCTCTGAGTCAGGCAGTAGGTAGGAACAGCAGTGCCAGTAGGTGCCTCCAAGGCAGCTGTGAATGGGGGCAGCACCTTGGAATTGTTTCTGTGTGATGTAAGTGTATCTCTTTCTGGAACTCAAAACCTCCGTGGGCAATAGAATGAGCTATGGACCTGGCGACTGCACCTGCTGAGATGGAGGCAAGGCTGGTAATACACAAATCCTCATCAATAATTATCTCACTACACACCTTGCACCATAGAAACACCAGGAACCACAGAACATAAATGAACACCCCTTTTATTCTGTACATAAGGTAGAAAGGTTAGAGCAGGCAAGTACATGATCTATGTCTCACTGTCACAGTGAGGAAATAACCGCTCAAGCGCACCCTAGAATCACCACTTACTCAGTTGTCCAGGACTGTCAGTGTGCAGCTGGGTCACCGGGTGCAGAATAGATGAGGACGTTCTTTGATGCAAAGGTTTTATGGTGTGAAACCTGTGTCATCGCAAAGGGTTAGAAATATACATTCTTCACAGTAGATGCAGGCAGGTGTGAACCATGCTAAGCTCCAGTCCGGGGGAGATCGCATTGGGGGTGCTAATGCTCCAGATGAATGGATGGCCAAGCTGACAACTACTAATTATAATGGGATGATTAGAAGTGGAATCTATGCAGCAGTGAGGTATCCAACGACAAAGGTAATTCAGAAAAACACTAGGGAAATATAGCAGCCCTCCGAATAATACTTAAGGTGAAGCAAGATGTAAGACGTCTCTATGGATCGCACCCGAAAGACTGACCATGCAAAGGTATGGGATTTCCTCTATGCCCTGCCTTGCAAACAGAACACATCTGAATGTTTTAAGATAGGCCCTGGACGTCGTTGGGTCTTGCAGTACAGCATGCATAGCAGAACACGCTGGAAGAGGGAATCAGTGGTGTGCAGGTTTCCTGGGTGGTGGTGCCTAGGGGTAGTAATTCCACCACAGTGTCAGCGAGGGTTCTGGATCTACTCTATAAAACAAGATAGTACTCACGGTCTCCCGGGGAGCTGCCCAGCGGCACACCTTACAGTTGCCCTTGATCCATAGAGAAAAACAGATAGTCCCTGGCTACAGGTTTCAACATTCCTTTCTTTTCCCAGTGTTTATTTCCACTGGAGACAACCAATCCCCTGGTGAGGACAGATTTCTCCAACTGCTAGTGTTTCTGGGTGAAGCTTTCTGGACGGTTCTGGTGGGGAGCTGATCAAGGCTCACTCTTTTGTCTCCTCTCTCTTTCCATGAGCTCTTTGTGACAAAGCCTCCATGGAGTTGGTCCACACCCAGAAGGTGGCCATGGTCAGCAGTCCTAACAACCCAATCTCAGGCAGGCAGCTGGGTCCCATTCTCCAGTAGTTTAAGTACGAGCTACAACGAAAAATAGCTTTTTTTCTGTAATGAGTTAGCTAACCTTGAGGCTCCTCCTGTAATTGCTTATAGTGGGAAAAAGTAGAAATCTGGTGGTGGACACTGGTCCATATATGGGTCCAAAGAAATACTGACCTGTGAACTATTTGATCCCTGACCCCAAGTGCGAACCATACAAGTTGTGGGAGAGATGCAGAGAACTGGCAGGGGGGCAAGTCCACTATCTCATGAAGTATGCAATCCCATGGGACCCGAAGGGCCAGTCGCAAGGGTACACCCTTACATTTGTTTTTGTTTGATGAATGCTTGAGTGCTGATGCTAAACAGAAAAGCACCCTTACAGGGTTCCACATAGACCTGGGCAATGAACTCCGCTAGCGGAAGTTGCGCATTCCATGAAAAACACGGACGGAGTCAGCCACTAAACTGCTCCCTGGTTGGGATTGTATTTTTGCCCATAACTGTGCTTGGGGTGGTCCTAAGAGGATGGGACCACCACCGAATCGTTCAGCAAGATGTGCTCTTTGTTTTCAAGGCATCTGCTTGGTTCTCTCCCTAGGTTAGGGAGGATCCCAAAATCATCACCTCTCTCACTGCTTGCTAAATTTTCATTTTTGTGAAATGACTATATTCATTTTAGCATGTAAAGACAGAGATACTTGTTATTTTGCCAAAAGTATATGAGGTTTCTGTTTTATTAATTGGGAGTCCGACGTGCAAATTACGCCCACCCCTAGTTCCATATAATTCCCAATGTGTGGACTAAGCTTTCATTCAGTCATACTTGAAAAGGGTGAAAGTGTTTGGGATGAACAGGGAAGAGCCGCTTTTGTGGATTAAAAATGAGCTGTCTTTCATAAAAGTGGGATGAACGAGTTAGGGCAAATCTCTTGAACCTAGTCAACAAGTACCCTTTGTGTATTTGCAATTTATGAAATTAAATTTGGCATCCTTTATCTCAGCCTTGTGCTAATTTATATTTTGTAGCACTAGACCCAAACATATTTTCAGTGGCATAGGTATATATGCCAAATAATGAAAACCATGTCCTACTCATGTCTGTTTCATACCGTAATAGTCGTAAATAAAGGCCAGCAACCCAATACTTGAGCCAATTCTTCGTGTTTACTTATAGATAAAGCATCAATCAGTACATTCCCTGCGTTTTCTAACTTTCTAATTGTTTTTACAGATGACGGAAGCCCTTACACATGGTGGATTGGGAGAGGCAATGAGAAGCATACTTACTGGGGAGGCTCTGGGCCTGGTATTCAGAAATGTGCTTGTGGCATTGAACGGAACTGTACCGACGCAAAGTATTATTGCAACTGTGATGCTGACCAGAAACAGTGGTAAGTTACTTTTTAGGAGCAATGAAAATGCCTTAATATATTGTATGATATTTTATGCTTGGAACTTGTAAATAGGGTGCTTGAAACAGATGTCACTATTTGAAAGAAACAAGTGTAACGTTCCCTGGGACCTTTGGAAACTGATAATTAGGTTGACATTTGGACTGGCTAGCTGGAGTTGTAGATTGAGACCTAGCACATGTGTGCTTTGTTCGGGGTGGGGAAATGAATGCAACATTGTTCAAACCACATAGATTGCCAACCAGATGATGTGGTCGTGGGCATCCCAGACACTGGCAGATGCAAAATCCCATGTAAACTCATAGTCTAGGAAGAACAATGTCACTGTGCGGCTAGAGTGCTTCTGCACTGGTGAGCTAGGAGTGGCAAGAGGCTTTTAAGAAGGTCGGGGTGGAAATTACAGGTCTGAGTCACCTTTCTGATTTGGATTTATAACAAATGTTTGCAGCAACAAATAATTGCTTAGAAAAGTCAGAGTCCTCAAATATCTAGATATCGGGGTAGGTGAGGGTTCCACTATCAACACATCTGTCTTTGAGCTGATTAGGATGAGCGAATTTATCTAAGTATTCAATTTAATTGCAAGGATATATCAGGTTACATCAGGCAATGAAGGACTTCCAGTAGCTGCAGCAAAGCTCTGATACTCTCTGCGAACCACTCTACAAGCGCAACCCTCCTTGCACCAATTCAGGAGACATCTTAAAACCTGTCTGTCCCTTTTTTTAACCTTCAAGTACATTGAACTTTGCATTCCATCTCTGTCCTCTGTTGGTGCCAAGAAGCTCAAGCATTTGTTTTTCTAAAAAATATGCAACACCAATAACGTTCTCATGCATCCCGCCCTTGCACAATCTCTTAAGAGTCATAAATGCTCAGGTGGCAGCCATTGAATCAGGATTGAAGCCTCTTTCTTCTATTTCCAGGTATACTGTCACCTTCCTACTAATAGGTTAAATATGGAAAACGACAGGGTAGGGAGTGATGACCTCACTAGCAGATGCCTATAAATGTTGAAGAGGAGAGGGGAGTGGATGGTTCTCTTGTGGACTAGGCAGAGAATCAAAGGCAAGAAAATCATCCATTTCACCTGCTGGACCAGGTGTGACAGGAAGGACCTACATGATTGCACAAAAGATCCTTTCATCAGATCCATTTGACTAGCCGTAGTTGTACAACAGCATGCATAACCCAATGAATAAGATCTATTAGCACCACACCATTACCCGGCTAGATGCGCCTTTGCTCAAAACGTTCAACTGTCACAACGAAAAAAGGAGCCCAACATGTTCTTCCTGACAGGCTCTCATAGACACTTCCGTGGTAGAAAGTTACACGCCCCTTGTGGTATTTGCTGTGGTCTTTCCTGTGCCAAGTTACATTAGGACTGCCCTGTGACCGCACTATCCATCAATCAAACAATGACTGTATGAAGTGATAAAAGAAGAACATCAATTACAAACACAACTTAAAGCAAGTGTAAACACAGCAACAAGAGAAGGTACTATGGGATTCCCAGATTCAAAGGTTAAAAGAGGATTGGTCCTCACACACCGCCCCCTGTTTCACCAACAAAGGCTGTAAAAACACCGTAAAGATATTTTTGGCCATAGATTCGCATTTATAGCCAAAAATACCATATTTACTCATGCCAGGAATTTACTAAAGGATACTTGCAGGCATAAATGTATTTACTACTGTGGATGTATTCACCACGAGTGCAGAGATGTTTGAAGTAGTAGATTCCACACAATGGATAGGAAGTAGGCACTACAAGGTGTGATCAGCCATGTCAGTTTGTGAACACCAACAAACAGATACATTTGTGGGCATTTACAAACTCCAAACTGACCACTTCCCACCCTGGAAATCGTCAGAAAGTTACTCTAACTAAGGGTTAGATTGGAAGGGTAACTGATCATTCCCTCATTTAGTGTAGGCTTAGACGAAAAGGCTTTGTGCATGGGGGAAAAGTTTTCTCCACGTAGAAAAAAAAAGAAATACAAATATGCATTTGCCCAGAGTCCTTCATTCTTTTTTATCTTTTGTTGAAATATACACTTGGAGATTTCCATACAGTAGAAGTAGGCATCTATGGGATTTGACAAATAACATTCCTATTAGTGTATCTGGTGCACCTTTCCAGATGTGCTTCTGTAAATTGTTTTAAATTAAAAAAACAAAAACATAAAAGTACGTCAGGAGGAGACGTAAATCCCCACCCATATTTTTTGACATGTTCTGATGAATGATGCCAACAGCAATTAAACATTAGTACTGTCCAAGAGCGCTGCCACGATGTATGCTCAGATACAGTTACGATTAAAAGTTACCTCGAGAGATATTTGTTTTCAACTTGGCTGCCCATTACATGCCCAGTGACTATACTCAGCAACGATATTCTTCACTTGAAGTTGTTCTATTGATGCTGACTTTTCAAAATCATAGTCATCCTGTTAGAAATGGGGGTCTCTAGTTGGCAGTGGTATGCTCCCTGTCCAAGTAGGGACCCTTCCTTCTAGTCAGGGTAAGGGAGTTACTCCCACAAGATAGCCCCTGCTCACCCCATTGGTAGCTTGGCACGAGCAGTCAGGCCTATCTCAGAGGCAATGTGTAAGGTATTTGTACATAACACACACAGTAACACAGTGAAAACACTACAAATGTACACCACACAGTTTAGAAAAATAGACACTCTTTTTCTAAACCAAACAAGACCAAAACGACAAAAATCCAACATACATAACTCAAAATATCACTTTTAAAAGGTTTAAGCAATTCTGTCCATAGAACTCTATGGATGCGCTGATTTTAGCACAAAGTACGTGTTAGACTTGGCATCTTTTGGCGTGTTTCCCCTGACTTTTTGCTTTCTGACCTCCCGGTTTCGACTCTGTTTTTGCTGGTGTAATGATTCTGCGCACTTTCCTCACTGCGGTCCAGTGGGAAAGTGCAAGTGCTCCTGTATAAAATGTGTTATGGATTGGTGTTTCCATGATTGGCCTATTTGGTTTATCTGTCAGTCCCTTGTAAAGTGCACTGCGAGTGCCAGGGCCTATAGACCAAATGCTGTTGGTGGGCTGCAGCACTGGATTGTGCCACCCACGCAAACAGCCCGTAAAGTGTAACTCGGGCCTGCCAACGCAGAGCCTGTGCGCAGCCTGGGGCTGCCATGTCGACTTGGCAAGTGCACACACTTGCAAGTCCCTAAACCTTCCCTTTGCTGCATGTTAGTCACCCCTAAGGTAGGCCCAAGGTACCCCTGTGGGCAGGGTGCGTTGTATGCGAAAGGTAGGACATGCCCTGGTGTGTGTGGCATGTCCTGATAGTGAATTACAGCCTAGTTCGTTTTTCACTATTGCAAGGCTACCTGTTCCCCCTAGGCCAGAACGGGCAGTTTTGATTATTACAGCTTATAATCCTAACTGACCCCGGGAACATGGTAGAAATTCGAGATTAGTATGCCTGGACTCAGAATGATAAAATGCATCTTTTAGTGAAGTTGGTTTTAACATTCTGTGTTTGAAAATACCACTTTTAGAAAGTGGGTATTTTCTTGTCTAACCATCCAAGCCTGCCTCTGCGAGGGTGTGTATTCCTTGTCTGGAGTGTGAGTGACAGGGGCTGGGGGATGCCAGGAGACAGGGTGAGTCAGCACAGGGCTGAATAGCCAGATCTACATGTAGATGGGTGGGAGGGGTCGCACCTGGGCCCTGAATAGGACAGTGCCTTCCCTCCACAATGCTGGCTCCACCTCCTGTGGTGCGTCTGATGTCCCTGCCCTACTCACTGAAAGAAGGGACGGAGACTTGTCAACAAAGTGCTCCAGAACTGGTTTGGACTAGGCAAAGGCCTCTCTGCCTTCAGAGAACAAAGGAATTTGGGATATAAATATTGGGGCCCTGACCCCATGAATTTAGATCTCGCTGGAATCAAAGAACCTGCCAAGACGAAGAGCTGGAAGAGCTCCCAGAAGGAGTACTGCCCCTCTGCTGTGTTGTTGCTTTGTTGGGTTGGCCTGCAGCTGCTGCTCCTGCCTTGGGCAGTGAAAGGACTGGACTGAACTTTCTACAAACTTGTGCTGAGTATCTCCAAGGGCCTGAAACCGAGCTGGCCTCCTGTTAAGAAGTCTCAGGGACTACAAAGACTTTACAAGCCTCTGGGTACCGCTTCTGGAACGCTGTTTCCGTTGCCACAGAGGAAGGGAACTGCAACCAACTCCGTCAACCGAATCCATCCCTGGCCGGTGACCTGTTTGCACCGCAGACCGCATCGCCCCGCTTCGCATCGCAACCCTGGTCTCACCGTGGGCGACGTCCGACGCCGCCAACATCGAGCCGCTGCTTGCACCGTGACCTGTGGGCACCGCAGTTCGCATCGCATCGCTTCACTGAACCAACCGGACCCGACCGACGAGGTCGCTGCAGCTGGCTCAAGAGTCGTGACCGCACCGCATTTGGGGCACCGCTCGCACGTCTGCGACGCACCGCTCCGACTCGCACCGCTGTCCGACGCCAGCTCCCGCACTCCGGCTAGGTCGCCTGCATCGCAACCTGTCAGCACCGCATCGAGCATCGTCTCACCCTGCATCGCACGCCTTGGACTCACCGACTCCGTCTGCACGACGCTCATCGAGCCGCTGCCTGCACCGCATCGAGGACACCGCACCTTGCATCGCTCCGTCTTGCACCGCAACCGCGACGAACGCCGACCGGCTCGTACACTCCGTACCAGCCACAACGAGAAAGGTACTGTAACCGAGTCTGTTCATGACTCTGCTGGCCCGTATCGACGCGGTCGGCTGGAACTGTTAGACTCTGGGGTTTTCAGCATCACGGTAGGCTCGGACGGAGCTACCGACTCGTACGAACTTTGCTTTTGTGCTATTCCTGCAAAGAAGAAGTTACTGTATCAAGTATTCATTCGTAAAGTATAGTATTGTGGATTTTTGTCGTAATTGGTCTTGTCTTGAGTATATAAAATATTGGTTATTTTTCTAAACTGGTGTGGTGTCCGTTTGTAGTGCTTACACTGTATTACTGTTGGTTATGTGCAAATGCTTTACACACTGCCTCTGAATTAAGCCTGACTGCTCGTGCCAAGCTACCACGAGGGTGAGCAGGGGTTACTTCACGAGTGTAACACCCTTACCCTGACTAGGAAGAAGGGTCCCTACTTGGACAAAGGTGCAAGCCCTTGCCAACTAGAGATCCCATTTCTAACATTGGTTGTCAGCGGTGAGGATAGGACTTGTGTTTGCACTTGACTTACAGTGATTGGTGTGCACTACTACCATATCGCAGACCATTACGTACCACATACTGGTTCTTTTTCTTTTGGCCTATTTTTGATCTTGCCAGTTTTCAACTCACGACTTTTGTCATGCCTGAATCAATTGCATCATCCGTTGCATCTCTGGAAGTTATCTTTGAGGAGGACAGGTTTCAATCCTACGCCGTAAAGGAGTTACGAGCGATTTGTAAAAACCTGAAAGTCCAAATTAAAGGCCTCACAAGGAAGGAGGAGCTACAGAAGGCGCTGAGGGCCTGGGTAGCAGCCAGACATGCCAATGGGCAGCCTGGTGATCTCAGTGAGGAGGTGGAGGAGCCTATTTCCAGGGTGGATGTGCTCTTGGGTAGGGGGGAACCCGCCAGGTCAGGCAGCAGCAGTCTGTCCCCAGAGGAGCTGGAGGACAGGCGGGAGGCAAGGCAGTTTGAGCTGCAGAAGCTCAGACTGGAGAGTGAGCGGGAGGAGAAGAGATTGGCCATAGAGGAGAGGAAGATGCTCTTAGAGCATGAGAGAGAACTGAAGGAGCTAGAACTTAGGAGTAAGTCAGGCTCGGATGGTGGCAGCAATTCGTCCAGAAAGGCAGACAGGATTGTGCACATTCCCAAGAACGTAGGCAAGGAGTTCAAGAAGGGGGATGACATACAAAGGTGGTTTCCAGGGTTATGAGGCAGCCATACACATGAATGGGGTCCCTGAGGAGAATTGGGGAGCAGGATTGTGGCCACTTTTCCCTGAAGAAGCAAGGGATGCTCTGATAGCTTTGGGTAAGGGGTATCACCTCACCTATGCTGACATGAAGGATGCCCTTCTCACGAAGTATGGTCTTACTCCTGAAAAGTACAGGGATCAGTTCAGGTCCAGTAAGAAGTCTGATGCCAACACTTGGTTGGAATGTGTGGATGTGTTCTGCAGGTCTCTGGATGGTTGGGTGAAGGGCAGTAGTGTAACAGATTTTCAGGGGCTCTACAACTTGATTGCATGGGAGCACTTGTCTAGTCTATGTTTTGCAGATCTGCGCCAGCACCTAGTTGATAGTAAGCTAACTGACCCCAGGAAGCTTGCTATGGAAGCGGACCGCTGGGTGAGTACCAGGGTCCACAAGAAAGCGTTTGGGGGAGACTCAGCCAAAGGTGGGCAGGGTCCCCAGCAGAAAGGTGGGGGGACAAGGGTAAAGCACAGGAGTTCTCTAAAGGGCCCCAAACTAGTACCCAGGGTAAAGGTTCCCAGCCCCCGGTGATAAGAAGAAAGGGGTCTCTACAGGGAAGCCTGTTGAGACCGGCCCCCTGCAAGTGTTATGCATGTGACCAGGTAGGTCACTTTAAGGGGGACCCCAAGTGCCCGAAGGGGACACAGCCACCCACCGGTGGACAATCCAAAGTGTTGGCTAGTGTAGCGCTTGGGGAGGAGGGGTGCCCACAGGAGGGTGCGGATCCCACAGAAATGACCCTTGTCTCACTAGGGGACAGTGAGATGGTCCCAGGAAACCAGGTGCCCCCTAACACAAAGAAATATAGCACCTGGGTGACCATTAATGGGAACAGGGTAGAGGCTCTCAGAGATACTGGAGCCAGTGTGACCTCAGTCCGGTGTCACCTGGTGTCTGAGAAGCAAGTAGTCCCAGGAGCATTCCACCAAGTAGTTGCTGTCGACAACTCTGAGCGCCAGTGTATGGTGGCGCAGGTTCCCTTTGAATGGGGGGGGTCTCAGGTCCCTTGAGGGTGGTTGTGAGCCCTACCATGCCTGTAGATTGTCTGCTAGGAAACGACCTGGAGCAGTCCTTATGGAAGGAGGTTGAGCTCAGGTCTCACTTGGAGATGCTTGGGTTGCCAGAGTGGGCATGCGTGTCTACTCGGTCAATGGCAGCCAGAAAGGGTGATCAAAAGGACTTGGAGCCTGAAACAGTGGCCCAAGTCCCTGCCAAGAGAAAGGGCAGGGGGCGCCCCGGAAACCGGCCCCCGAAGTTCCCACGGACCGGGAGGAGGTGGACCTCGAGGGGACGCCCGGTGCCTACAGGGGAGCAGGTAGCCGAACTGGGAGACATCTCTGAGCTGACCCATTGGCAGCAAGAAGGGGGTCCCACCAGGGAGGAGTTCTGCAGGGAGCAGAACGAGTGCCCTACTCTGGACGGTCTGCGGCGGCAGGCTGCAGACCAGGCAGCTGGTAATCAGTCCGGGTCCCATCTGATCTACTGGGAGAGTGGTCTCCTATACAGTGAGCCTAAGGTTGCTGAGCCTGGGTCAGCCCGTGTGCTGGTGGTACCCCAGCGCTTCAGGACCTTCCTACTGGGTCTGGCTCATGACGTGCCTTTGGCAGGACATTTGGGGCAGGACAAGACCTTTGACAGGCTTGTCACCCACTTCTTTTGGCCCCAAATGCGAAGGCAGTCAGATGCACACTGTAGGTCTTGCCAAACTTGCCAGGCAAGTGGTAAGAGTGGGAGGAAGGTCAAAGCTCCTCTCCAACCTTTTCCTGTTGTTGGAACACCCTTTGAAAGGGTAGGGATGGATATTGTGGGGCCACTGGATCCCAAGACAGCCATGGGCAACAGGTACATCCTGGTCTTGGTGGACCATGCCACCCGGTACCCGGAGGCAATCCCTCTCAGGACAACGACGGCACCAGTGGTGGGCCGGGCGTTAATGGGGATCTTTTCCCGTGTGGGATTCCCCAGAGAGGTGGTTTCCGATAGGGGGACCAATTTCATATCGAAGTATATGACATCCCTGTGGAAGGAGTGTGGTGTAACCTACAAGTTCACCACTCCTTACCACCCACAAGGAAACGGTCTGGTGGAGAGATTCAACCAGACCTTGAAAGGCATGATCAAGGGTCTAACAGAACCCATGAGGCGTAAGTGGGACGTCCTCTTGCCATGCCTACTCTTTGCATACAGGGAGGTGCCTCAGAAGTCTCTTGGGTACAGCCCCTTTGAGCTCCTGTATGGCCACCCTGTCAGAGGACCTCTGAGTTTGTTAAAGGAAGGCTGGGAGGCAGCTCCCAGGAAAACTCCCCAGGATGTATTTAGCTACATGCTGGCCTTTAGAAACCAAACTGCCCGCTTCAGGAAACTCGCTCAGGCGAACCTAGAAGCAAGCCAGGAAGAAATGAAGAGATGGTATGACCAGAATGCCACTCTGGTCGAATTTCAACCTGGGCAAAAAGTGTGGGTCATGGCCCCAGTAGCACCTTGTGCCTTGCAGGACAAGTGGACTGGGCCATATGAGGTAAAGGAGCGCAAAAGTGACGTCACCTACCTGGTGGATTTGCAGGCTCCAAGGAACCCTTTGAGGGTCCTTCACGTGAACCGCCTCAAGCCCCACTTCGAGAGGTCCGAAGTGAGTATGCTCTTGGCGACAGATGATGGGGTGGAAGAGGAGAGTGAGCCTCTCCCTGACCTCCTGTCTACCAAGGAGCATGATGGGTCAGTAGAGGGTGTGATCCTCTCCCCTACTCTGACTCAGGAGCAGCAGGGGGACTGTCGCCAGTTGTTGGGACAGTTCGCCCCACTGTTCTCTCTGACCCCCGGTGTAACTCACTGGTGTACCCATGACGTGGACACTGGTGACAGCCATCCTGTGAAGCACAAGATTTACAGGTTGACTGACTGGGTCAGAGCCAGCATCAAGGAGGAGGTCTCTAAGATGTTGGCGTTAGGGGTGTTTGAGCCCTCCCACAGTCCTTGGGCCAGCCCAGTGGTCTTGGTCCCAAAGGCTGCGGCGCCCGGTGCCACTCCAGAACTCCGGTTTTGTGTGGACTACCGTGGGCTCAATGCCGTCACCAGGACTGACGCGCACCCCATCCCCAGAGCTGATGAGCTCATTGATCGGTTGGGAGCTGCCCGGTTCCTCAGCACGTTTGATTTGACGTCTGGGTACTGGCAGATTGCCTTAACTGATGGGGCCAAGGAGAGATCAGCATTCTCAACCCCAGAAGGTCATTACCAATTCCGGGTGATGCCCTTTGGGTTGAAGAATGCCCCTGCCACCTTTCAGAGGTTGGTCAATCAGGTGTTGGCTGGGCTGGAGGATTTCAGTGCCGCCTACCTGGATGACATTGCTGTGTTCAGTTCCAGCTGGGAAGAACATTTACAGCACCTTGAGAAAGTGTTGAGGGCTCTGCAAGGTGCAGGCCTCACGATCAAGGCCAGTAAGTGCCAGATCGGGCAGGGTTCTGTGGTGTACTTGGGACACCAGGTAGGAAGCGGCCAGGTGGCGCCCCTACAACCCAAGATTGACACCATTCTGGCTTGGGAACCCCCCCAAGACCCAGACCGAGGTGAGAGCCTTCTTAGGTCTCACCGGTTACTATAGGAGATTTGTTAAGGGCTATGGCACCATCGTTGCCCCCTTAACAGAGCTGACCTCTAAGAGGCAGCCTAGGAAAGTGATCTGGACTGAGTCCTGCCAGAAAGCTTTTGATGCCCTGAAGGCAGCCATGTGCACGGCGCCCGTGCTCAAGGCACCTGACTTCTCCAAAGAATTTGTCGTGCAGACTGACGCTTCAGAGCATGGTGTGGGAGCGGTGCTCTCACAACTGAACGAAGAGGGCCTGGATCAGCCTGTAGTCTTCCTTAGCAGGAGACTACTTCCCAGGGAACAGAGGTGGAGTGCCATAGAAAGGGAAGCTTTTGCTGTGGTCTGGGCACTGAAGAAGTTGAGACCATACCTGTTTGGGACTCACTTCAGGGTTCAGACAGACCACAGGCCCCTCAGATGGTTGATGCAAATGAGGGGTGAGAATCCAAAACTGCTGAGGTGGTCCATCTCCCTACAGGGAATGGACTTTACGGTGGAGCACCGTCCTGGTACAGAACACGCCAACGCAGATGGTCTGTCCAGGTTCTTCCGCCTTAGTGAGGAGAACTCCAATGGGGTTGGGTAGTTCTCCCTACTTTCAGCTGGAGGGGACATGTGTTAGACTTGGCATCTTTTGGCGTGTTTCCCCTGACTTTTGCTTTCTGACCTCCTGGTTTCGACTCTGTTTTTGCTGGTGTAATGATTCTGCGCACTTTCCTCACTGCGGTCCAGTGGGAAAGTGCAAGTGCTCCTGTATAAAATGTGTTATGGATTGGTGTTTCCATGATTGGCCTATTTGGTTTATCTGTCAGTCCCTTGTAAAGTGCACTGCGAGTGCCAGGGCCTATAGACCAAATGCTGTTGGTGGGCTGCAGCACTGGATTGTGCCACCCACGCAAACAGCCCGTAAAGTGTAACTCGGGCCTGCCAACGCAGAGCCTGTGCGCAGCCTGGGGCTGCCATGTCGACTTGGCAAGTGCACACACTTGCAAGTCCCTAAACCTTCCCTTTGCTGCATGTTAGTCACCCCTAAGGTAGGCCCAAGGTACCCCTGTGGGCAGGGTGCGTTGTATGCGAAAGGTAGGACATGCCCTGGTGTGTGTGGCATGTCCTGATAGTGAATTACAGCCTAGTTCGTTTTTCACTATTGCAAGGCTACCTGTTCCCCCTAGGCCAGAACGGGCAGTTTTGATTATTACAGCTTATAATCCTAACTGACCCCGGGAACATGGTAGAAATTCGAGATTAGTATGCCTGGACTCAGAATGATAAAATGCATCTTTTAGTGAAGTTGGTTTTAACATTCTGTGTTTGAAAATACCACTTTTAGAAAGTGGGTATTTTCTTGTCTAACCATCCAAGCCTGCCTCTGCGAGGGTGTGTATTCCTTGTCTGGAGTGTGAGTGACAGGGGCTGGGGGATGCCAGGAGACAGGGTGAGTCAGCACAGGGCTGAATAGCCAGATCTACATGTAGATGGGTGGGAGGGGTCGCACCTGGGCCCTGAATAGGACAGTGCCTTCCCTCCACAATGCTGGCTCCACCTCCTGTGGTGCGTCTGATATCCCTGCCCTACTCACTGAAAGAAGGGACGGAGACTTGTCAACAAAGTGCTCCAGAACTGGTTTGGACTAGGCAAAGGCCTCTCTGCCTTCAGAGAACAAAGGAATTTGGGATATAAATATTGGGGCCCTGACCCCATGAATTTAGATCTCGCTGGAATCAAGGAACCTGCCAAGACGAAGAGCTGGAAGAGCTGCCAGGAGGAGTACTGCCCCTCTGCTGTGTTGTTGCTTTGTTGGGTTGGCCTGCAGCTGCTGCTCTTGCCTTGGGCAGTGAAAGGACTGGACTGAACTTTCTACAAACTTGTGCTGAGTATCTCCAAGGGCCTGAAACCGAGCTGGCCTCCTGTTAAGAAGTCTCAGGGACTACAAAGACTTCACAAGCCTCTGGGTACCGCTTCTGGAACGCTGTTTCCGTTGCCACAGAGGAAGGGAACTGCAACCGACTCCGTCAACCGAATCCATCCCTGGCCGGTGACCTGTTTGCACCGCAGACCGTATCGCCCCGTTTCGCATCGCAACCCTGGTCTCACCGTGGGCGACGTCCGACGCCGCCAACATCGAGCCGCTGCTTGCACCGTGACCTGTGGGCACCGCAGTTCGCATCGCATCGCTTCACTGAACCAACCGGACCCGACCGACGAGGTCGCTGCAACTGGCTCAAGAGTCGTGACTGCACCGCATTTGGGGCACCGCTCGCACGTCTGCGACGCACCGCTCCGACTCGCACCGCTGTCCGACGCCAGCTCCCGCACTCCGGCTAGGTCGCCTGCATCGCAACCTGTCAGCACCGCATCGAGCATCGTCTCACCCTGCATCGCACGCCTTGGACTCACCGACTCCGTCTGCACGACGCTCATCGAGCCGCTGCCTGCACCGCATCGAGGGACACCGCACCTTGCATCGCTCCGTCTTGCACCGCAACCGCGACGAACGCCGACCGGCTCGTACACTCCGTACCAGCCACAACGAGAAAGGTACTGTAACCGAGTCTGTTCATGACTCTGCTGGCCCGTATCGACGCGGTCGGCTGGAACTGTTAGACTCTGGGGTTTTCAGCATCACGGTAGGCTCGGACGGAGCTACCGACTCGTACTGAACTTTGCTTTTGTGCTATTCCTGCAAAGAAGAAGTTACCATATCAAGTATTCATTCGTAAAGTATAGTATTGTGGATTTTTGTCGTAATTGGTCTTGTCTTGAGTATATAAAATATTGGTTATTTTTCTAAACTGGTGTGGTGTCCGTTTGTAGTGCTTACACTGTATTACTGTTGGTTATGTGCAAATGCTTTACACACTGCCTCTGAATTAAGCCTGACTGCTCGTGCCAAGCTACCACGAGGGTGAGCAGGGGTTACTTCACGAGTGTAACGCCCTTACCCTGACTAGGAAGAAGGGTCCCTACTTGGACAAAGGTGCAAGCCCTTGCCAACTAGAGATCCCATTTCTAACAGTACCTTTGATGCATCAATATCCAAGACAAAAAACAGCCGCAAAGGAGGAAAGCGTCAGAAAACACAGCGATGCATCAGTTCTGGAGTCCAAGGGGAATAGAGGCGTCAGTTCTGCTGCACACAGGAGAAGTGTTGATTCCTTACTGGGAGGAGAAGCGATGCGTTGACTTCCGAAGGCACCTCCTTTTTGGCGGGGCGATGCGTTGGAAACCTGGCATACAGGTGTGATGCGTGAGAAAATCCCAGCACTGCAGGTCGATACGGTGGTGAAACAGTCGATTTCCACAGGCGCAGACAAGTGGTGCGCCGATTCCTTCCGCCGCACATCAAGGTCTGTGTTGAACACAGACCATGGGTCTCGGATGTCGGAGACACGGTACTCTGAACTCGGGCTGCGACGATTCTTCCGGCCGCGAACAGGTGCTGTGTCGATTTTTAAGCCGCACTGGGGCGATGCATTGGTTTTTCAACCGCACTGCAAGGTTGCGCTGAGAAAAACAGCGCTGGAAGGCAATGCTTGGAGTTTCACGTCTTGAAGCAGCCAAATCACCTCCAAGGGACCAGAACTGGAATTGGCTCCACTTGGCAGGTCAGAACTCTTTGATGGCCCTGAGACTTCCAACAGGAGGTAAGCACACACCAGCCCATGGAGAACCTTGGAAAAGCAGCATACAAGAAAGCAAAGTCCTTTTCTTTCACTGCCTACAGATAGAAGCAGCAACTGCAGGCCAACCCAGCAACACAGCAAAGGGGCAGTACTCCTCCTGACAGCTCTTCAGCTCTTCTTCTTGGCCTCAGTCCAGAAGTGTTCTAAAAATGTGGGGTTACAGGTCCAATACTTTTACCCCTTTTGGCCCTTGAAGCAGGCATATTTCAAAGGAAAGTCTTTGTTGTCCACAAGATCCTGCCGTGCACTGTCTTGGCTCTAGACAATATACAGGAGGGTGGAGACAGCATTGTGAGAGTGCAGGCACAGCCCTATTCGTCAGTGACCACTCCTCCCACCACTATAGCTCAGGAAGGCCCGTCTGCCTGGTGGTGGGCCATCAGGATATGCAGGGAACCCCTCAGCTCCCTTTACGTGACTGTCTAGAGTGAATGCACAAACAGCTCCTGTCAGTCTACACTAGACATTGATTCCACAGGCAGGAGGAGACACAGAATGGTAAAGTAAGAAAATGCCCACTTTCTAAAAATGGTATTTTCAAACACACAATTTAAAAAACAACTTCACTAAAAGATGTATTTTTAAATCCTGAGTTCAGGGAACCCAAACTCCAAATCTCTATCTTTTCTCACTTGAAAGTCCCACTTGTAAGATGTTACACGGGAGCTCCAATGATAACCTATGGGAGAGATAGCCTTTGCAAAAGTGAAAAACAAAATTGGCAGTATTTCACAATCTGGACTTTCAGAACACACCAGCACATGTCCTATCTTTCACATACACTGCACCCTGCCCATAGGGCTACCTAGGGCCTCCCTTAGAGGTGCTATGCATGTACAAAAAGAGAAGGTTTGGGGCCTGGCAAGTGGGTGCACTTGCCAGGTTGACCTGGCAGTTTAAAACTGCACTTGCAGACACTGTAGTGGCAGGTCAGAGACAAGCTAGCAGGGCTACTCACGTGGGTGGCACAACCAGTACTGCAGGCCCACAAGTAGCATTTGATTTACAGGCCCTGGACACCCCAGTGCACTTTACTAGGGACTTACCAGTAAATCAGATATGCTAATCATGGATTACCAATCACAATCATAATTTACACAGGGAGCACTCACACTTTAGCACTGATCAGCATTGGTAAAGTGCCCAGAGTACACAAACCAGCAAAAACAAAGTCCAGCATACAGTCAAAAATACAGGAGGTAGAGGCAAAAAGACAGAGAAAACCTCGCCAAGGATGGCAGGTCTAACACATGTCCCCTCCAGCTGACAGTAGGGAGAACTACCCAACCTCCTGCGAATTTGTATCACTAAGGCGGAAGAATCTGGACAGACCATCAGGTTTGGCGTGTTCTGTACCAGGACGGTGTTCCACTGTAAAGTCCATTACCTGTTTGGAGATGGACCAACTCAACAGTTTTGGGTTCTTACCCCTCATTTGCATCAACCATCTGAGGGGCCTGTGGTCTGTCTGAACCTGGAAGTGAGTCCCAAAAAAGTAGGGTCTTAGCTTCTTCAGTGCTCAGACCACAGCAAAAGCTTCCCTTTCAATTGCGCTCCACCTCTGTTCCCAGGGAAGTTACTACCTACTAATGAAGGCTACAGATTGATCTAGACCCTCTTTGTTTAGCTGTGCTAGAACTGTCCCAACACCATGCTCTAAGCATCTGTATGCACAACAAATTCCTTGGAGAATTTGGGTGCCTTGAGTACGGGCGCAGTGCACATGGCTGCCTTCAGGGCATCAAAAGAGGTCTGACAAGCCTCAGTCAAGATCACTTTCCTGGGCTGCCTCCTGGAAGTCAGCTTAGTCAAAGGGGCAACAATGGTGCCATAGCCCTTGACAAATCTCCTCTAATAGCTGGTGAGACCTAAGAAGGCTCTCACCTCTGTCTGTGTCTTGGGGGACTCCCAAGCCAGAATTGTGTCAATCTTGGGTTGTAAAGGCGCCACCTGGCCGCTTCCTACCTGGTGTCCCAAGTACACAACAGACTCCCTATCTGGCACATACTAGCCTTGATAGTGAGGCCTGCTTTCTGCAGGACCGTCAACTCTTCCCAGAGGTGGTGCAAGTGATCCTTCCAGCTGTAGCTGAACACTACAATGTCATCCAGGTAGGTGGCGTTTGAAATCCTCCAGCCCAGCAAAGACCTGGTTGACCAGCCTCTGAAAGGTGGCAGGGGCATTCTTCAACCTAAAGGGCATGACTCGGAACTGGAAGTGCCCCTCCGGCATTGAGAATTCTGACCTCTCTTCGGCCCCATTTGTCAAGGCAATCTTCCAGTACCCAGACGTTAAGTCAAACGTACTGAGGAACTTGGCAGCTCCTAGCCGATCTATGCGCTCATCAGCTCTGGGGATGGGTTGCACTTCATTCTTAGTGACGGCGTTGAGTCCAAGGTAGTCCACTCAGAACCTCAGTTCAGGTGTGGCACCGGGTGCAGCAGCCTTTGGGACCAAGACCACTGGACTGGCCCAAGGACTGTTGGAGGGCTCTATCACCCTTAGTGCTGGCATCTTGGAAATGTCTTCCTTGATACTGGCTTTGACCTTGCCAGTCAACCTGTAAATTTTGTGTTTCACAGGTGGATTATCCCCAGAATCCACATCATGGGTACACTAATGGGTGACTCCTGGGGTCAAGGAAAACAGAGAGGCAAATTGTCCCAGCAACTGGTTCCAGGGTCAGTGTTGGGGAGAGGTTCATACCCTCCACAGACCCATCCTGCTCATGGGCAGGCAGGAGGTCAGGAAGAGACTCACTCTCCTCTTCCATTCCATCATCTGTTGCCAAGAACATGGTCAATTCAGACCTCTCAAAGTGTGGTTTGAGGCGGTTCACATGTAGGACCCTCAAAGAATTTCTTGGAGTCTGCATGTCCACCATGTAGGTGACATAGCTCTTGCATTCCTTCACCTCAAAAGGCCTGGACCACTTGTCCTGGAGAGCACAGGGCTCCACTTTCTGGTCAGGCTGAAACTCAACCAGGGCGGCATTCTGGTCATACCAACATTTCATGTTTTCCTGGCTTGCTTCAAGGTTCGCCTGAGCGAGTCCCTTGAAGCGAGCAGTCAAATTTCTGAAGGCCAGCATGTAACTAAACACATCCTGGGGGTCTTCCTGGGAGCCTGCTCCCAGCCTCTCTTCACCAGACTAAGAGGTCCCCTCACCAATGTTCCCTCTAATTATTTTCCTCTGTGTGCGACAGTGTAGGGTCTCTGTGCACTGCAGCCAAGGCTATGTGCACCAAGAACCACACCGCGCATGTGGGTGCAGCGACAGGGATTCTGACTGGGGGTTCCTGCTTGATTGTGCAGATAACTATCCTATGTTCTGGAATGCAGGAGGCCTGCTTGATGGGGCAGGCAGGGCCGGACTGGGAACCCAAAGCAGACCTGGGAATTTTGTCGGATGAGCCGCCACCCCCTGGGAGGGGTAAGTGTCTATTACTACTGCTTAACAAAACCGGTCCCCAGCACTGCTGCTTTTGTTACTGGGAACCGATATTGCAGCATTGCTACAAAACTGCCCCCCAGTAACAAAACCGGCCCCCACTGCTCCAAAATTGCCCGCCACCCTTCCAGCCTCCCAGGAAAACGTCCAATGCTTGCTATGGCCAGTCTGGCCCTGTTTAAGGCCTTCCTGTTGGTGCAGTGCAGAGCATCTGCAACAATGACAAAGCTACACTAATATCTATTAGGAAAATGGGGCAACCTGCCTCAGTTCACAGCACCATTGAACCTCTGCTTTCCTAACTAACTACACAGCAGAGGCTCAGGGACATCTTAATGATTTTGAGGGCCCTGGGCCAAACGTATTTTGGGGGCCCCTGTGCGGATCAGCTTTGAATTTATGATCCAGTTTCAGCTCTCTTGTGTCCTCTTTGGCCAGATCACAAACAATGCACAGACACACTGGTTCAAATTCTAAATGTGTTTATAGTTAATATTCAGGGATAGTGATGTATGTTTTTAATATTGTAACACAGCAGCAGCTCACTAATACTACTGCAAATAATCACTGTGACATCCTCCCATTTTTCATATCTGAGATCTTGTTTGGATCTAAAAGAAACATTTTTTATGGATGTTGCATGAAACAAAAATACATTTGTTGTAAAATGTCTGTAATAGACTCTCACACATTACCCAGATTAAAAATAAATGAAAGGAAAATGCTATTTGCAACAATCTGTTTAAGAATTATTCAAGGCCATCAGGGCAATACTCTCTGTAGAACAGAGTTGGCTCTACCAGGGGGGATCACTCAACTCTTCAGAACTGATAATAATTAGTTCACTTATCAGCTCTGAAGGTGGTTTCCTGGATATGCAGAAGTCCACCACGTGTGTTTTGAGAATCACTAATATATGTTAGTGATTCTGAAAGCACAGGCCATGCTTCTGGACTTGCTGCATGCCTTTTATTAATAGAGCATGGCTGCGAGCAGATTGTGTGCATTTTTGAAAATGTATACATATTAATTGCAGCGCCATGTGTAATCATTACAGACACTGCAATTAACATGAATACTTTCAAAAATATATATCAGTGATTGTGAAAGCACAAGTCGTGCTTTTAGGCTTGCTGCATGCCTTTTCTTAATAGAGCGCGGCAGATTGCGTGCCTTTTTGAAAGTTTTCATGTTAATTGCAGCGCCAGACATGCTAATACACAGGGCTGCATTTAACATGAAAACTTTCAAAAAGGCACGCAATCTGTTGCGCTCTATTAAGAAAAGGCATGCATCAAGCTTAAAAGCACAACGTGTGCTTTCAGAATCACTAATATATATTAGTGATTCTGAAAGCACACGTCGTGCTTTTAAGCTTGCTGCAAGCCTTTTCATTATAGAGTGCGGCTGGGGGCAGATTGTCTGCTTTTTTAAAAAGTATTCATGTTGATCGCAGTGCCCGTATACTTCTACAGGGTGCTGTGATTAACATAAATACTTGTCTCTTGGGAGAAGTTCTGCGTGCAACCCTTACAGGAAACAGAGCCCCTCACAGGGTGGCCATACAGCAGCTCAGTGGGGCTAAATCCAACCCCTTTCTGTGGTACCTCCCCGTAAGCAAAGAGAAGGCATGGCAAAAGGATGTCCCACTTACGCCTCATGGAGTCTGACAGACCCCCAATCATGCCCTTCAGGGGTCGGTTTAACCTCTCAACCAACCCATTACCTGGGGGGTGGTAAGGTGTGGTGAATTTGTAGTTCACTCCACATACTTCCCACATGGCAGTCATGTACTTGGACATGAAAATGGTACCCCGGTCAGATACCACCTTCTTGGGGAAACCTATGCTGGAAAAAATCCCCATCAGTACCCGGCCCACCAAGGGTGCTGTCACTGTCCTCAGAGCAATAGCCTCTGGGTACCGGGTGGCATGGTTAACCAAGACCAGGATAAACAGGTTGCCCAGAGCTGGCTTGGGGTCCAGCGGCCCCACAAAATCGATGCCCACCCGCTCAAAAGGGGTGTTCACAACAGGGAAAGGCTGGAGTGGAGCCTTCCATCTCCCTTCACTCTTGCCACTTTCCTGCCAAGTCTGGCATGTCCTACGATGAGTATCAGAGTGCTTTCATATTTGGCGCCAGAAGACGTGGATGATAAGCCTTTCAAAGGTCTTGTCCTGCCTCAAATGTCCTTCCAAAGCCACATCATGAGCCAGACCCCGTAGGAAGGCTCTGAAGTGCTGGGGTACTTCCAGCACACAAGCTGCCCCAGGCTCAGCAACCTTAGGATCACTATATAGGAGACTATTCTCCCAGTAAATCAAGTGTGAGCCAGACTGCAGATCCACAAAAGAAGGGCATTCCTGCTGCTCCTTGCAGAATTCCTCCCCAGGGGGACCCCTGTCTGGCTGCCAATGGGTCAGCTCAGGCAAGTCTCCCAGTTCAACCACTTGCTTCTGTGTAGGTTCCGGGGCGTCCCACTCAGGGTCAGCCTCCTCCTGTACTGTGGAAACCTCTGGGGTAGGTTTCTTGCTCCCCCTGTCCCTCCTCTTTCTGTTAGGCACCGGGGGCACTCTTTCAGGCACCAGGTCCTTCTGATTACCCTTACCGGCTGCCATGGACCGAGTGGTCATGCATGCCCACTCAGGCCACCCCACCATCTGCAAGTGGGACCAGCTTTTCACCTCACTCCAAGGGGAATCCTCCAAGTCAATACCCAGCAGACAATCAATAGGCATTGATCGACTCAAAGCTACCCTCAAGGAATCTGAACCCGCCCATTCAAAGGGAACCTGCACCACCACACACCTGCACTCAGAGTTGCCCACTGCAACTACTTGGTGTAACGCATCAGTGACCACCTGCTCTTCCGACACCAAGTGACACCTAACAGTAGTCACACTGGCACCTGTATCTCTCAGATCCTCCACCTTCTGTCCATTGATGGTCACCCACTGCCTGTTCTTCCTAGTTTTCTTGGCACAAGGGTTTTCTGGATCATCTCACTGTCCCCTAGTTGCATAAAGGTCATCTCAGCTGGCTCACACCCTTCTCCTGGAACCATCTCCTCCCCAAGCGCTGCACTGGCCAACCCCCATTACTGCCCACCAGTGGGTGGCGGTACCCCCTAGTAATACTTGGGATCCCCCTTCATGTGACCCTCCTGACCACATGCATAACACTTGCGGGGACCCCTCTCTGCATGCTTTCCTGTAGAGATCCATGGTTTCCTATCAGTTGGGTGGTGGGAATCCTTACCCTGGGAACTAGATTGGGACCCTTTAGAGAACTCCCCCTGTTTATCCTTTTCCTGCCCACTCTTCTGCTGGGGACCCTGCCAACCCTTAGCAGAGTCTCCCTCATACCTCTTGTGTACCCTGGTGCTCATCCAATGGTCCTTCTCCTGAGCAAGCTTTCTGGGGTCAGTCAGCTTGCTGTCAATCAGATGCTGATAGTCAGTTACCTGGCTGCCCGCCACCCAACCATCCAGTGCTCTGCAAAAATGATCAACACACTCAAGCCAAGTTTGTGAATCAGATTTCTTGAAGGGCCTAAACTTGGTCTTCTACTGCTCTGGGGTGAATCCATACCTAGTGATCAGGGCATCCTTCATGGCAGGGTAGGTGAAACTATTAGTTGGCCCTAGGACTGTCAAAGTGTCCGACTCCACTACCTCAAAGTTCTTCCACAGCCCTGCCCCTCAATGGATGTCAGGGATCTGGTGCATGTGGAGAGCTGACTCATACCCCAAAAACCAACCGTGTATGTCATCCTCCCTTTTGTAATCTATTACTAAATCTTTGGGAATGTACACCCTCCCCTCATATTGCACTGGACATACGCCTCCACCATTTGTGCTGGACTCTGCCTTCTTGGGCTTGATGTCCAGCTCCTCCATACTCAACTCATGGGCTAAAAGCAATTTCCTCTCATCCGTAGCAAGGGTTCTTGCCTTCTCTTGTTGCCCTTGCTCCATTTCCAACTTTTTGCTTTCCCACTTGAGCTTCTCAAGCTCCCACTCATGCTCCCTGGCCTGTCGCCTATCCTCCAGCTCCTCTGAGGACAGACTCCAGGATGACACACTACTGCCACCTCTGAGGGACGCTCCCTCCACAGGAAGATCCTGTGCTCCAAAGTCCCCTTGCTGGCTCTGTACCTCCAGATCTATATCCTCATTTCAAGCTTCCCCGACTTCTCTTGCTGCCCAGAAGACCCTTAGAGCCTTTTGCAGCTCCTCTTTCCTAAAGGAACTTTTAACAGGGCAATTAAGATCCAAGCAGATTTCCTTCAGATGAGACACCAAGTAGGATTTCAACCTCCCAATCTCAAACACAACCTCTGCAACTTCAACTGCTGGCTCACCAAGCTGAGACATAATTTGTAGATAACTTCAAAGGTTGTCAAAAACAGGAAAAATCAATAAGCAGTATGTGGTTGAGGAATGGTCTGCACTATGCAGTAGTGTACACCAATTACTGCATGTCAAGTACAAACACAAGTCCCATCCTCACAGATGACCACCAGTGTTAGAAATGGGGGTCTCTTGTTGGAAGTGGAATGCACCCTGTCCAAGTAGAGACCCTTTCTTCTAGTCAGGGTAAGGGAGTTACACACCCAAGATAACCCCTGCTCACCCCCTTGGTAGCTTGGCATGAGCAGTCATTCCTATCTCAGAGGCAATCTGGTACTGTGTGTGTTATGTACAAATACTGTACACATTGCCTCTGAGATAGGCCTGACTGCTCATGCCAAGCTAACAAGGGGTGAGCAGGGGTTATCTTGGGTGTGTAACTCCCTTACCCTGACTTAGAAAAAAGGGTCCCTACTTGGACAGGGTGAATACCACTTCCAACTATAGAACCCCATTTCTAACACATCCAAAACATCAAAAGCCCCAAAGTAAAAATCAAGTAAAAACATCCAAATAACACACAATATTGCTTTTTAAAAATTACTGTTCTCTGTTCAAATATGGTAGAGAACATCACAACCAAATCCCCTCTTAGTTTATGGCAGCTACTCTCTAATAATCTTAGACTCAAAGACATCCCTCTCTCCCACAGGCTATGACCCTCTGATCCAATAGGAGCAATGAATCATATCTTCATGTGATTGTTCACTAAAGAGGGATTAAGAAGATAGCATGCATTCATGTCAGCACCAAAATAATTTTTTGTCTGCTACCTTCCTTGATACCTTTTGTCTGGGACCAGCTCAGCAAAAGGAGGTTGGTGTACATGGAGTGTACGCATATCTTGGGTGCAGCAGTGATCACATAGGTAGTTTATTGAGACAGCATATAGAGATTGTCTGTGTGCAGTCCAAAGGGTGAGGTGATGCGAAGCACCATCAGGATGAGGTCAAGACCAGCTTCCCCATTCTTGATGATTCAAGTAATAGAACAAAAATGCTTTATTTAATCTATCTTGTCGCTCCATATGGCTGCTATTTAATACATGTTGTTCTCATTTATGACACATGCACATGATACACAAATTATTCTGAGACTTGATAATAACCTTAAATATACTCAGATTGTCTTTCAGAACTGTCACCTGGCATAAAAGCATGGATGAATAGCAACACTCTAAAACTAAACTCTAACAAGACACTGGTTCTAGTTATGGGAGCTAACTATTTCCATAGCCCAGACGAGACAGGACTAAGGCCATAACTACAAAGATATGATGTTCTGTCATGATCTAAGAAAGAATTATGCACAATAGTTTAATTTCCAAAATGCGAGAGCCAGCAACCTCAGATGTTTGAAAATCCAAGGAGAACTTGGAGTCTATAAGCAATAACAAAAAAAACCTGTCAGCCCTAGGGTCTTCCCCCAAACCTTTTGCCTTTCACCGTCCTATTTTCCATAATTAATTTTTGCTGGCCTTAGGACTCTGTGCACTTTGCCACTGTTAACCAGTGATAAAGTGCTTATGCTCAACCCCTAAAATATGGTAAAATTAGCTTACACTTCATTGGCATATTCATTATACTTGTACGTCCCCAATAAAGTGTTTTGCATATACCCAGGGTCTGTAGATTAAATGCTATTAGTGGGACTGCAGCCCTTATTGTGCCACCTATTTAAATAGGCCCTTAAAATATGTCCCAGGTCTGCAATTGCAGCCTGAATGCAGTTTTAAACTGCTAATTCAACTTGGCAAAATAATTAGGGGTGGGCGGACACTATTAAAACATTATAAATAAGAATTTAAAACACCTTACCTTATCGGGGGCGTCCCCGGGCATCCCTCCTTCTCCATTGCGACTTCTTCTTCAAAACTGCGCATGCGCGGGCGCCCGCACAGGCGCATTTCTCGCGAGGAATGCGCATGCGCGGGCGCCCGCGCATGCGCAGTTTTCCAGAAGAAGATGCGATGGAGAAGGAGGGAAGCCCGGGGCCGCCGCCGATAAGGTAAGGTGTTTTAAATTCTTATTTATAATGTTTTAATAGTGCTGGCGGGAGGCGGGCGGAGCTTAGCGGAGTGTGCAGAGATTGGTTCCGTCTCTGTGGCACTCCGCCTAGCCCCGCTACGCCCACTACGGCCACCCCTCTTGCCAAACCTTAAACTCCATTTTGATTACATATGTCACCCCTAAGGTAGGGTGCATTGTAATTAAAAGGTTGGACATATACTTTTAAGTTTTACTTGTCCTGGTAGTGAAAAACTCAAAAATAATTTTAATTACTACAGTGAGGCCTACCTCTCCCATAGGATAAAATTGGGTTGCCTTATTACATTTAACATGTGCTAACCTTTAATTGGGAACAGGTAAAGATTTCATGTTTGGTGTCTATAAAAATTGTAATTTGAAATCCTTTTTAATAGTAAAGCCGTACTTTAAGTTTACAATTTTGAAAATGCCACTTTTAGAAAGTTGGCATTTTCCTGCCCTCGCTATTTTGTGACTGCAGCCTGTTACTGGGTCACATAACTGGCTGCAGTTGGACTTTGTTTATTCTTCCCAGATAGCCACACAATAGAGGGATTAGGTGTGCATGGATGGGCCATCACTGGCAGGATGGGGGGTCGGAGCTGGGCACAGCCCCACTTGTAAGTCAATAAGCTGTGCCCTGCCTTCATGTAAAGGACTTGACACCACTTGATTGTTCATGCACCAGCCTGGTGCCAGTGCAGGGAAGGCAGGAAGCCCCAGAACATTTCAAAGGCAATTCTCTAGAAACTTCTTCTACAAAGGAGGCACCAGGTATAAAATTCAGACCCTCAGACCCAGTTTCAGTTTACTTTCTGACCCTGGGGAAGGAATCTGAGTACTGCCTAATGCTGTGGCATGTTGTGCACTTCATAGGACTTCTTTGATGCACCTGGAAGGACTGCTCTGCTGCCTGAAGCTTACCCTGAACCCTCGGAAACCTGCCCTGCTGCTTGAGTCTTGTTCCACTGCTTGAACCTAGGACTACCAGAGGAACTCCAAAGGCTAGTTGACTGGCCTGCTGATCAGAGCCTTGAAGGAAGTGGCCCTCTAGGGCCACTCTGGTTTTCTTACAACCACCTGCTATGCCTTCCCAAGAATGAAGAGTCGGTCAGACAGTAGAGAATACAAACTTGCATTTATTAGTAATGCTCTGCAGAGGAGTCCATCATGACCTGCACCCTAAGATGTCTGCCGAGGGACTGGCCCCCCAACAGCCCACACTGCGTAATCATTCCTCAGGAGAAACCCCCAACCACGCCCACAATGGAAAACTACTGGCCTGGGCCGATCATGAACAAAGAGGCACAGTAGGATGAGCTAACACCTGCCAGATGGGTACATTTTATCAGGAATCCAAGGCCACAGTGCTGGGTCTCAGCATCTCCTAACGTGGGAGCAGAAACTACACATTCGGATAAGTATGCGAGGGCAGAACGGCCTATTCATTAGTAAGTCGAGAAACAGCCTTGAACAGAAAGAAAAAATAATAACGAAATACAGTGTTCTTCTGAGGCAAGCAATACGAGTAATGAGGCCTAACTCAGGCACAGTCTAAGCAGCCTAATAAGGATTACGAAATGCAAAATGGAGTCACACTCGCTAACTGAAGCCTGCGCATTACGGGGATAACTCAGTGAGTTACATAACGTGAATACAAATGACATCTATTTAGCCACACATTGCTAACCTAATATAACGTGAAATGAGTGCGTTGCAGGGATGGGAATTTAAAACCTAACAGACCCTCCTTTTAGCATGGGTGGCTAAATGCTTTATTCGCTATCCGGTAGGGTCTTTACAATTCTGAGGGGGAGAAAGAAATTGCATAGTCACTCATGTTACAAGGGAAAAACAAGCAACACATGAGCATCGAAATCACCTAATACTCGAAGATGCCCTCATCAATGAGCATCATGTCCTGAATTTCCTGCATCATCATAGCAGAAATCTTGTTATTTCGTCTTGGTAATGTAGAGGTAGGGGTAAGTTTACTCACACAATAGGTGCAACAGGCTAGAAGGCAGTTTATGCATAAGCAACATGTAAAGATGACTCCTGCAATGGCTATTAGGACAAGTAATATCTTCCAACCCCATGATGTCAGCAGACCCCAGAGCCACCCTGTAAGGGACCATGAACCATTATCCTGATGGATATCTGAAGCAAGTTTGAGTAATTTCTGTATTGCGGAGTACACATCAGGGGCACTATCAGGGATGTACACACAGCAGCTGCTGCCGATGACGCGACTGGCTCCACCCCTATCAGCCAGAATGACGTCTAAAACCATCTGATTTTGCAGAGAAGCGAGCCTCGTAGCCTGAAGCTCGACTGTAATATTAGTCAGTATACCGGCAGTAGTATTAATAACACCCTCAACTACTCTAGCAAGGCGACGAATATTACGACTATTGAATATAGGACCCCAGAATGGCAGAATACCCTTCATTATCTCAGTAAATTGCTGTAGAGAGGTATCTGTTTGATCAATATCGTCTGGGTTGACAACTCTCTTAACTCGATGTACCTGGAGATCCCTACGCTGTAGCTTATGATCCTTGTGGTAATTGGACTGTGCAATGTAAACGGGAGGTAAGAGAAAGGAAACATAACACCGGCCAGACCATCCCCTCGGAAGCCATGTATAAGCCTGTTCCTCACAGATGAAGTATACATTCGGAAGTGTAAGCAAAGGTGGGCTGCTAGTAGTGTTTAATCGGTATGTGTAGTTACAATGAATCTGTCCTACCAAAATGTTCCCTGTTCCTTCAACACAAAAACTAGCTGTTGCATTGATCACAGGGACAGGCATGGCTTTGTCTTTAGTGATATTGCGTTCCTGGAAGCATTTAAAATATTCAGTGACATTAAATCCTTGGAAATCCAGCATTTAATTTCATAACCAAGTGACATTTTCGTTAACCTCAAAAACGTTCATGCAAGCGTCTGGGTGCAGGGTACCCTCCTTGCCATCTTCCCCAGGTGTATATCCCTGGTGTACCACTATATACTCCAATACTGCTTCGTAATCAGCCTGTACCATTTTCATAGCGTCAGCATGATAGTGCATGTATATCATAGAGAGTAATTGGAACCAGGCTTCACAGCTACCCAAATATGACAGGGGCAATGACACTAGCAAATCATTTTTGTGCATAACTGAGGGAAGTAGCCCACACACCCAGCAATTTGTGGCATTAGTAGTACTGTGTACCTGATGAAGCATCTGAACAAAAGCATTTTGGGCATAAGTCTGCCTATGTCTTTCTTTATGTGGGGCCAATGTGACAAACGAGTGCTCAGCTGGAACCGGGGTAGTCCCTTTCAAGGTGTGCACGGGATGTTGTTCCTCTAAGTACCAGACCACCCCAAATACGACTAGCCAGGAAATCAAAATTATTACAACAAACACTATTTTACTCTTAGTGGACCAAGAGGACCAAACAGGGCCATCTGGAGTGGGACGCGGAGCCGCAAAGGGCAGCTCCTCATCAGGGATAGGACGACCAAAGGGATACATTTAGAAAACTTCACGGGCAACTTATAGGTGTCACATGGGAAAGAAAAATTCACGGGCTAGAGCCACTATTGCAACAACAGTACCAGAGGGCACAAATCACCTAGCGTCCATTTAGAGCCTCGCTGGCAGGCTCCTATTGTTCATCAACGACGGTGCTATGAAGCACTCCCACAGAGGAGCTGCGCGATCGCAGCCCTTGCAGAAAAACAAATCCTTCTTCTTTCAGGATAGAGCACTCTCCCTCCTTTGCAAATACCCTCAACTATCCGGTCCAGTGTCCAAGGCAGTGCACCAGTATAGTTCGCCCTATTCTAATACAGGCACCTTAGGCACAGCACCTGCGCCCTAAGCTCGAGTCCTTCCCTAACTCCTGGACTGCCCTACTGGCGCACTGTCCTTCCGTCGGGGCCGCAAGTTGTACCTGGCCACCCCAGGCACTTCTTCATCAACAAAGAGGGGAAGAAATTCAGACTCAGCAGGACACTGAGACTCAGGTGACTGTGTGCCAGAAGCGGGAGCATTCGGGCGGCCCTTATCTCTGGGGGGACCGCTTCAAGCAAGGCCTCGTCGCTCTCCTCGTCTGTGTGCGCCCACCTCAGTCGGGCGTCAGAGAAAGGAACAAAACGGGGCACGCGCTCCCCTTCCTGGTCAGCTATTCCGTCGAGAGCCCACTGATCATACGGAAGTGGTAGAGGCACCCGTTTGACATGGGATGCATGCACCCAGTGCTTCCGACCTTCAAGCTTCACTGCAGTGCTGGTGGTGAGCATGACAGTGAGGGGCCCTTTCCACCTCGGCTCCAGGCAGTTCTTCCGTTGAAAATTTCTCACCATGACATAATTCCTGGGATGTAGCTGATGCCCGGGCCCCTCTGGTACTGGTTGCAGGGTGGCTTGTATCTGTTGGTGAAGAGAACGAAGATCTTTAGACAATTCATACAGATAGTCTACAAGCAGGGGGTACTCTATCTCGGAAAAGCGCTTGGGTCTCGGGACGCCCCATACATTAGCAGGGCGTCCGAAGACCACTTCATACGGGGACAACCCTGTTCTAGAATGCGCTGTCGCCCTGGTAGATAATAAAGCCAAGGGTAACGCGTCTGGCCATTGCAGTCCTGTGCTTTCTTGAATCTTTGCTAGCTTCAGTTTGAGAGTACCATTGTACTTCTCAACCAGACCTGCTGACTGGGGGTGATTCGCTGCATGAAACTTCTCATTAATATGCAAACCTGTGCACAGCAATTCAATGACTTTTGTATTAAAGTGACTTCCGTTGTCACTCCAAATCATGCGTGGCAACTCATAGCGCGGGAAGTACTCTTTTAGAAGTACCTTCGCCGTCGCCATAGCTGTATTCTCTTTAGTGGGTTAAGCCATAATCCATTTACTGAATGCACAGATCACTACTAGCACATACTTTAGGTTATTAACTCGTTCCATTTAGATGAAATCCATCTGGAGAACCTCGAAAGGGAAGGAAGGCGGTGCAAAGTTACCAGCGGGTGTAGGAGTACCTTTCCCAGGGATATGCTACAGACAATTGATGCAGTGGTTCACCAAGTGTGTGGCTACCTTAGGGATATTATCATTTCGCCATACTGGGTCCAGTAGCTTACATATTCCTTTGGCACTAATGTGTGCTGGGCCGTGGGCCATGGTAACAACAGGGAGCACATAGGCATTGGGCAGCAACCACCTCTGTTTCTTCGCAGACAGGTCAGTCCAACACCCATCCTCGTCCAAACGCCCTATCCTCTCCTCCCATTCTGCCAGTTCATCTACTGTTGCCTCACTCTGTTTTTCCCTGACATTGTCTAATGTGTCCTCGAACATTCCATTGTCTGGAACCCACCTAGCGGGGCCTGCCACAAACATCTTTTTCATCTTTGATCTAGCTGTCTCCTTAGCTGTCTGATCTGCAAAAGCATTGCCCCTTCCAACATCGTCTGTTACTGCTTTGTGAGCGCTACATTTTATTATTGCCAATTTTTCAGGAAGTGTCAGTGCTGTCAACAGTCTATGTATCAATGGACCATGTTGTATGCGCAACCCATGCGAGGTCAAAAACCCTCTCTCCACTCAGAGCCGCCCAAAATTATGGGCCACCCCAAAGGCATACTGGCTGTTGGTGTAGACATTGACAGTCAGTCCCTAACTCATCTCACAAGCCCTGAGGAGGGCAATTAACGCTGCAGCCTGGGCCGATTGATATGGGATACGGGATGTCTCAACTACACTGTGTAACGTTGTGATTGCATAAGCTGCGGTGGTAGTGACATCTGGTAATTTGAAACAAGAGCCAAGGACATATAGTTCCCCTTCGGGGTCAGATAAGGGAACATCAGTCAGGTCTACCCGTCCCTTCGTTTCTTCCTCAGTCCGAAATAAACAATCATGGACATCATTGTCCTTTTCTTCCGAAGGGAGGGGTAGTAACGTGGCTGGGTTCAGAGTAGCACATCTTTTAATGGTAATGTGCGGAGCAAACAATGTCAATTCATATCCAGTAAGAAGCGCACTAGTAAGGTGCTGCGTCTTTGTTTTGTTCAAAAGCGTGTCCACAGCATGGGGTACCATTACTGTGAGAGCAGTATCAAGGACGAGCCCTGCCGATTGCCTGATAGAAACTGCCACCGCCGCGGTGGCCCTCAGGCAGCTCGGGAGCGCTCTGGCTACGTTATCAAGAGTAGCAGAGAAATATGCGCAGGGTCTCTGCTTACCACCGAAACCCTGTGTTAGAACAGAAAGCGCGCAACCGTCCGCCTCATGTACATAGAGCACAAAAGGCTTCTGGTAATCAGGAGTACCGAGCACAGGAGCAGAGCACAGCGCAGTCTTTAATTGCTCAAAAGCTTGCTGGCATGCAGATGTCCAAGGCAGGGGTTTATGCACATCCTTGGTGGTCAGGTAAAGAAGGGGTTTTGTTAGTAGGGAATAGTTAGGGATCCAAGGCCGACAATACGATGTTATCCCAATGAATGCGCGTACCTCGCGTTGGGTCTTAGGAACAGACATGTTAGTAATAGCAGCTATGCGTTCAGGTGTTAGTCTGCGACCCTCCTTCGACAGTAGGTGACCTAAATAGGTGACCTCCTGTCGACAATATTGGAATTTCGAAAGTGACACCTTGTGTCCATGGCATGCCAAATGCAACAACAATTTAACTGTGGCCTCTTTACAACCATCTTCAGTGTCTGAAGCCACCAGGAGGTCGTCAACGTACAGCAACAGCACATTACCAGGGGGGAGTTGTAAAGAATCCAATTGAGCTTTCAAAGCTTGACTATAGATACTAGGACTTTCTATATAGCCTTGTGGAGCACGGCAGAATCGAAAGCTCCTACCGGCTATTGTGAATCCAAACAGATGTCTGCTATCTGTATGGATTGGAATGCTGAAGAAAGCATTCTTCAAATCGATGACTGAGAAAAATTAAGCAGACGGGGGAATCATTGTCAAAATCGCGGAAATGTCTGGGACTACAGGATGCTGGGGGACCACTATCTTGTTCACCTCTCTAAGGTCTATTACAAGGCAGTAAACATCAGAGTGAGCATCAGAAGAATACAAGGGTGCCTTTTTAAGTATAGGAAGAATAGGGCTGTTACGCACATTCGCCGCAGTCTCCTCAACCACACCAGACTCAATCAAATCCTGTATTATTTGCAATAAGGCCTTTTCTCCTGCCTGGGATATCTTGTACTAGGGAATACTTGGTAATACAGCATTGTCTTTGATCTGTATAGAGACCGGTGGGATCTGGAGTAACCCCACATCTGTGTCTCCTGTAGCCCACAGTGTACATGGCACATCCTGAAACTCAGCGGGAAGGGGGGCATCCTTTGTGAAGCACTGTTTGACATGGGCTACCTGCGGTCCAACAGTCATGTAAACACCGTCTGGAGAACAAAAAATTGTCACATGCAGCCTTTTTAACAAATCGAGTCCTAACAAATTTTCCCCACAATTTGACGTCAGTAAAAATGGTGAATCGACTGTAAAGGGGCCAATAGTCAAAGCAAGAGGCTTGGAAATGGAGCTAATGACTGGTAGGCCTGAGAAACCCACCGACACATTGTTTTGGCCAGACAGAGCTGCCCCCGGGACCAGTGAACGGGAAACAGAGCTATTCATAGCCCCTGTATCAACTAAAAGAATTTCAGTAGTACCCTGTAAATCAGCAGTGACGTAAGGTCCTTGCTGATCTATAGGCACAGGAACTGGTCCCTCGCCCTGTCCTCGTCAGTCCTAGCTGTGAGACAACCTTGTCACTTCGTCCATGTCATAGTCGTCATGATAGTACTGTCGTCCTCGGGGGTCGTCAAAATAATTCCCGCTCTGCCTATTGTGTGATGTATCCTCTGACTGCATCCCCCGTCTACCTCCTGTTCCTCGTCCGCGTCCTCGAAAACCCCGACCTCTCGGGGCCTCATCTTTCTGTATCAACTCCGGACACTCGTTCCGCCAATGTCCCTCCTGCTTGCAGTACGCACATTGATTGAGCCCGAGGGGCGTGCTTGAACCACCACGCCTGCCAGACCGGGGCGGCCGTTGGGCTGAACCCTAACCTCTACCTCGTCCACTTCCCCTCGCAACTTGCTGCATCGATACCCTCGTCTTCAAATCCTTTGACTTTTTCTCTACCCTTTCCTTGTCCTCATTCTCTCTATGTTCGTAATACTGTGCCATGCTCAATATCACTGACGGGGATGATGTTGTCCAAGTACTTTCCGAAGCCTGCAACCGTGTTGCAATCTCGGGAAGCAAGTTAGTGACAAATCTGTTGACAAATAAACAAACACCACCCTCCTGTGACAGGTCCTGACCACTTAAATCTAAAAACACCCCTTCAAATCTGGTAAATAAATCCAACACACTTTCATCCTTCTTCTGGCGACACGCAGTCAACTTATCCCAGTCCACTCTCTTTGGCGGGATAAGTGAGTGCATGTATGTTATAATACGCCCCGGCAAAGCGAGGAGCTCCGCTTTCGGCTTGTTGCTGGGCTTACGCTCCTTATCCCAAGCCCTGATTTCATCCCACGTGCCCCCCAACTCTAGTGCGTGATCCTATGTATGAACCTGCCTCCATCTATCCACCGGTACCAACAAACTGAAAAACAACTCTATGTCAGCTAGCGTCACTACTGTGGAGGAGGCTGCCTCCGCCAATTCTTTATAATATGCAGTAGGGTTTTTTCGGGGGTCCGGCAGCTGGCCCTTTAAGGATAGGACCTCACTCCTCTTCCAGGGAGTATAGATCCACTGTTCCTGAAACCGAGCGTCGACCCGTGGTCTAATCACAGCATCAGTGGAATCACGCAGTTCTGGAATTTCAGGGTGGTAAATGGGATGAACTTCCCTCATGGGATGCTGTGTCCCCATCGTCGGAACCTTCTGGTGCAATCTGCCTCGGTACCCCACTAGTGTCGTTATATTGCTAAAAACCTCATTGGGAGCCATACCTGCAGCATATACCCTGTCCCGTATGTCATATATTATTTGCGGTGCAACACCTTGAAAACACTGTTCCCACAACCCTATCAGCGTCGCTGACGTGCTTAAGGGCATGCTGCTGTATAAACGGCTCGTAATCGTTCATCACACTCCACACATCCTCCACACTATAGATCGGATTCCGAGCCCACTGAGCTGATTGATTCGCCACCATTTGCTTTTCCTCATCAGCCACCGCAGAACGCACCAATACTTTATCCATTCGGTCTCGCGCTGCTGCCCAGTTCACTTCATGTACTCCACGCGCAGGAGTTTCGACATTCAACTGTGCCTGGGGTGCCACACTCATGGGGGAAAGAGCAGATGCCATAATGTAGGGAGATAGGGTGGTAGGGGTGAAAGGGGGAGTAGCAGTCGATACAGAACTAATAGACTGGGTGGGGGAGCTAACAGCACCCGTCCCAGTGACTGGTGTGAGTAGAAGAGAAGCAAGAGGGGCCGGGGCTGAAGCGGTAGCGCTAGAAACCTGAATGCTAGAAGGGGCGGCACTAGAGGCCAAGGACTGAGATGTCGGGACTGTCGGGTATATCCGTTCAGGGGCATAAGGAGGAGGAGGGCGAGAATCTAATAGCTCTTCGACGAAATCATCACCTTCCTCTCTAGTAACATAACATTTATCTGTCTGTAACCGGAACTTTCTATCTGCGCATTCTATACCCTTCTCTATCTTTCCTCTTTCATAGGCTACTGCTTTTTGTGTTATAGTTTGCGTCTGCCTCTTCCGGGCCTCTTTCTCTGCTCTGAGTCATTGCTGCTTTGCTTCTTTCTGCCATACTCTTAAAGAATCAAACATCGACTGTCTGCTCTTTCTAGGGAACAACTTGTCCTGCAAGAAATTCAATTTCTGTTCATCAAATGAGCCAGTAAGCGGCCACTGTAACTCAGCATTGTCCCTCGTATATTTATGCCACAATGTGCTAAACATAACAGGGCCAATACCATGTTTAACGTATACGTCAGAATTTGGAGAACCCTCCGGAGGTGCAGGCTGGCACTCTTCCAATCGAGCATCAGTAGAACAACATCGATATCCAAAACACCCCAATTTGCTGAAACAAGGCATCTTAATATAAGACACATGCACTGTCCCTAACGGACAAGTATAACACCAGCAACGGCAAATAAGGACAAGATAAAATAACAAATATTATACACGAACCAAACCAAACGGTCCAAGGACCACTCTCTACAGTCCGGGGACTGTACCTCATTCAAGAAGACAGGCTCGAGCCCCAGACCTTTTCAAGCATTAGTCAAATTACCAGTTGGTCTGGCAGATTGTTCGTGGACAGTCCCGGACCTTTTCAAGCGCAAACCAAATTTCCAGATGGTCCGGTGAGCTGCTCACAAACACTCTGTGCCTTTTCAAGGGTCCGTAAACCACCAAGTTCAAGACAAGACAGTCCGGAGACCGTACCAAGACACAGCCCTTCGACTCGTGTTGTTCAAGCAAGGCAGTTCGAGAACTGCAGACAAGACAGTCCGGAGACTGTATCAAGACACAGCCCGCAGGCTCGTGCCATCCAAGAATGGCGCCATTTTTCCAAGAATCAAATCACTCACCTGGTGCACACAGGTCGGGTCAAGTTATTCTCCACTGCTGACTCTTTGGACCAAACAGTCAACTCCAAGGTTTCCCCTACTCAAGACCCCAGCCAGTGACCACTAGACGAGGGGGGTGCCCGATCAGCCGGGCGGGGCAGCTTTGAGAACCAAGCTCGTCTTGTGTGGGGTACCCCGATCTGCCCGACCAACCAAACGCACCCCCCGACCCTACAACCCGATTACGGGCGAGTCGTATCACCTTGCGGGGTCCCTGTTCGGGCACCAACTGAAGGAAGTGGCTCTCTAGGGCCACTTGGGTTTTCTTACAACCACCTGCTATGCCTTCCCAAGAATGAAGAGTCGGTCAGACAGTAGAGAATACAAACTTGCATTTATTAGTAATGCTCTGCAGAGGAGTCCATCATGTCCTGCACCCTAAGATGTCTGCCGAGGGACTGGCCCCCCAACAGCCCACACTGCATAATCATTCCTCTGGAGAAACCCCCAACCATGCCCACAATGGAAAACTACCGGCCTGGGCCGATCATGAACAAAAAGGCACAATAGGGTGAGCTAACACCTGTCAGATGGGTACATTTTATCAGGAATCCAAGGCCACAGTGCTGGGTCTCAGCATCTCCTAACGTGGAAGCAGAAACTACACATTCGGATAAGTATGCGAGGGCAGAACGGCCTATTCATTAGTAAGTCGAGAAACAGCCTTGAACAGAAAGAAAAAATAATAACGAAATACAGTGTTCTTCTGAGGCAAGCAATACGAGTAATGAGGCCTAACTCAGGCACAGTCTAAGCAGCCTAATAAGGATTATGAAATGCAAAATGGAGTCACACTCACTAACTGAAGCCTGGCATTATGGGGATAACTCAGTGAGTTACATAACGTGAATACAAATGACATCTATTTAGCCACACATTGCTAACCTAATATAACGTGAAATGAGTGCGTTGCAGGGATGGGAATTTAAAACCTAACAGACCCTCCTTTTAGCATGGATGGCTAAATGCTTTATTCACTATCCGGTAGGGTCTTTACAATTCTGAGGGGGAGAAAGAAAATGCATAGTCACTCATGTTACAAGCGAAAAACAAGCAACACATGAGCATCGAAATCACCTAATACTCGAAGATGCCCTCATCTATGAGCATCATGTCCTGAATTTCCTGCATCATCCTAGCAGAAATCTTGTTATCTCGTCTTGGTAATGTAGGGGTAGGGGTAAGTTTACTCACACAATAGGTGCAACAGGCTGGAAGGCAGTTTATGCATAAGCAACATGTAAAGATGACTCCTGCGATGGCTATTAGGACAAGTAATATCTTCCAACCCCATGATGTCAGTAGACCCCAGAGCCACCCTGTGAGGAACCATGAACCATTATCCTGATGGATATCTGAAGCAAGTTTGAGTAATTTCTATATTGCGGAGTACACATCAGGGACACTATCAGGGATGTACACACAGCAGCTGCTGCCGATGACGCGACTGGCTCCACCCCTATCAGCCAGAATGACGTCTAAAACCATCCGATTTTGAAGAGAAACGAGCCTCGTTGCCTGAAGCTCGACTGTAATATTAGTCAGTATACCGGCAGTAGTATTAATAACACCCTCAACTACTCTAGCAAGGCGACGAATATTACGACTATTGAACATAGGACCCCAGAATGGCAGAATACCCATCATTATGTCAGTAAATTGCTGTAGAGAGGTATCTGTTTGATCAATATCGTCTGGGTTGACAACTCTCTTAACTCGATGTACCTGGAGATCCTTACGCTGTAGCTTATGATCCTTGTGGTAATTGGACCGTGCAATGTAAACGGGAGGTAAGAGAAAGGAAACATAACACCGGCCAGACCATCCCCTCGGAAGCCATGTATAAGCCTGCTCCCCACAGATGAAGTATACATTCGGAGGTGTAAGCAAAGGTGGGCTGCTAGTAGTGTTTAATCGGTATGTGTAGTTACAATGACTCTGTCCTACTGAAATGTTCCCTGTTCCTTCAACACAAAAACTAGCTGTTGCATTGATCACAGGGACAGGCATGGCTTTGTCTTCAGTGATATTGCGTTCCTGGAAACATTTAAAATATTCAGTGACATTAAATCCTTGGAAATCCAGCATTTCATTTCGTAACCAAGTGACATTTTCGTTAACCTGAAAAACGTTCATGCAAGCATCTGGGTGCAGGGTACCCTCCTTGCCATCTGCCCCAGGTGTATATCCCTGGTGTACCACTATATACTCCAATACTGCTTCGTAATCAGCCTGTACCATTTTCATAGCATCAGCATGATAGTGCATGTATATCATAGAGAGCAATTGGAACCAGGCTTCACAGCTACCCAAATATGACAGGGGCAATGACACTAGCAAATCATTTTTGTGCATAACTGAGGGACGTAGCCCACACACCCAGCAATTTGTGGCATTAGTAGTACTGTGTACCTGATGAAGCATCTGAACAAAAGCATTTTGGGCATAAGTCTGTCTATGTCTTTCTTTATGTGGGGCCAATGTGACAAACGAGTGCTCAGCTGGAACCGGGGTAGTCCCTATCAAGGTGTGCACGGGATGTTGTTCCTCTAAGTACCAGACCACCCCAAATACGACTAGCAAGGAAATCAAAATTATTACAACAAACACTATTTTACTCTTAGTGGACCAAGAGGACCAAACAGGGCCATCTGGAGTGGGACGCATAGCCGCAAAGGGCTGCTCCTCATCAGGGATAGGACGACCAAAGGGATACATTTAGAAAACTTCACGGGCAACTTATAGGTGTCACAAGGGAAAGAAAAATACACGGGCTAGAGCTACTATTGCAACAACAGTACCAGAGGGCACAAATCACCCAGCGTCCGTTTAGAGCCTCGCTGGCAGGCTCCTATTGTACATCAATGACGGTGCTTGAAGCACTCCCACGGAGGAGCTGCGCGATCGCAGCCCTTGCAGAAAAACAAATCCTTCTTCTTTCAGGATAGGGCACCCTCCCTCCTGGGCAAATACCCTCAACTATCCTGTCCAGTGTCCAAGGCAGTGCACCAGTGTAGTTCGCCCTAGTCTAATACAGGCACCTTAGGCACAGCACCTGCGCCCTAAGCTCGAGTCCTTCCCTAACTCCTGGACTGCCCTACTGGCGCACTGTCTTCCGTCGAGGCCGCAAGTTGTACCTGGCCACCCCAGGCACTTCTTCATCAACAAAGAGGGGAAGAAATTCAGACTCAGCAGGACACTGAGACTCAGGCGACTGTGCAAGAAGCGGGAGCATCCGGGCAGCCCTTATCTCTGGGGGGACCGCTTCAAGCAAGGCCTCGTCGCTCTCCTCGTCTGTCTGCGCCCACCTCAGTCGGGCGTCAGAGAAAGGAACAAAACGGGGCACGCGCTCCCCTTCCTGGTCAGCTATTCCATCGAGAGCCCACTGATCATATGGAAGTGGTAGAGGCACCCGTTTGACATGGGATGCATGCACCCAGTGCTTCCGACCTTCAAGCTTCACTGCAGTGCGGGTGGCGAGCAGGACAATGAGGGGCCCTTTCCACCTCGGCTCCAGGCAGTTCTTCCGTTGAAAATGTCTCACCATGACATAATTCCTGGGTTGTAGCTGATGCCTGGGCCCCTCTGGTACTGGTTGCAGCGTGGCTTGTATCTGTTGGTGAAAAGAAAGAAGATCTTTAGACAATTCATACAGATAGTCTACAAGCAGGAGGTACTCTATCTCGGAAAAGCGCTTGGGTCTCGGGACGCCACAGACATTAGCAGGGCGTCCGAAGACCACTTCATACAGGGACAACCCTGTTCTAGAATGCGCTGTCGCTCTGGTAGATAATAAAGCCAAGGGTAATGGGTCTGGCCATTGCAGTCCTGTGCTTTCTTGAATCTTTGCTAGCTTCAGTTTGAGAGTACCATTGTACTTCTCAACCAGACCTGCTGACGGGGTGATTCGCTGCATGAAACTTCTGCTTAATATGCAAACCTGTGCACACCAATTCAATGACTTTTGAATTTAAGTGACTTCCGTTGTCACTCCAAATTACGCGTGGCAACCCATAGCGCGGGAAGTACTCTTTTAGAAGTGCCTTCGCCGTCGCCATAGCTGTATTCTCTTTAGTGGGGTAAGCCTCAATCCATTTACTGAATGCACAGATCACTACTAGCACATTCTTTAGGTTATTAACCCGTTCCATTTCGATGAAATCCATCTAGAGAACCTCCAAAGGGAAGGAAGGCGGTGCAAAGTTACCAGTGGGTGTAGGAGTACCTTTCCCAGGGTTATGCTTCAGACAATGGATGCAGTGTTTCACCAAGTGTGTGGCTACCTTAGGGATATTATCATTTTGCCATACTGGGTCCAGTAGCTTACATATTCCTTTGGCACTAATGTGTGCTGGGCCGTGGGCCATGGTAACAACAGGGAGCACATAGGCATTGGGCAGCAACCGCCTCTGTTTCCCAGACAAGTCAGTCCAACACCCATCCTCGTCCAAACACCCTATCCTCTCCTCCCATTCTGCCAGTTCATCTACTGTTGCCTCACTCTGTATTTCCCTGACATTGTCTAATGTGTCCTCGAACATTCCATTGTCTGGAACCCACCTAGCGGGGCCTGCCACAAACATCTTTTTCATCTTTGATCTAGCTGTCTCCTTAGCTGTCTGATCTGCAAAAGCATTGCCCCTTCCAACATCGTCTGTTACTGCTCTGTGACGCTACATTTTATTATTGCCAATTTTTCAGGAAGTGCCAGTGCTGTCAACAGTCTATGTATCAATGGACCATGTTGTATGCGCAACCCATGCGAGGTCAAGAACCCTCTCTCCACCCAGAGGCGCCCAAAATTATGGGCCACCCCAAAGGCATACTGGCTGTCGGTGTAGACATTGACAGTGAGTCCCTCACTCAACTCACAAGCCCTAAGGAGGGCAATTAACTCTGCAGCCTGGGCCGATTGATATGGGATACGGGATGTCTCAACTACAGTGTGTAACGTTGTGATTGCATAAGCTGCGGTGGTAGTGCCATCTGGTAATTTGAAAAAGAGCCATGGACATATGGTTCCCCTTGGGGGTCAGATAAGGGAACATCAGTCAGGTCTACCCGTCCCTTCGTTTCTTCCTCAGTCCGAAATAAACAATCATGGACATCATTGCCCTTTTCTTCCGAAGGGAGGGGTAGTAACGTGGCTGGGTTCAGAGTAGCACATCTTTTAATGGTAATGTGCGGAGCAAACAATGTCAATTCATATCCAGTAAGACGCGCACTAGTAAGGTGCTGCGTCTTTGTTTTGTTCAAAAGCGTGTCCACAGCATGGGGTACCATTACTGTGAGAGCAGTATCAAGGACGAGCCCTGCCGATTGCCTGATAGAAACTGCCACCACCGCAGCAGCCCTCAGGCAGCTCGGGAGCGCTCTGGCTACGTTATCAATGAAATGAAATGAAATGAAAATTGGTATTTGTAAAGCGCTAACTGCCACTCCGAAAGGAGCATCCTGGCGCTGGTATGGAGGTGAGTGGCTACTCAGAAATTCTTAGATGAGAGAGAGGCAAAGTTCATCTGGGGCTCCAAAAATCCAAGTCTTTAGTTCTTTCCTATATTGTGTTTCAGATTTATGCGTTCTCAGATGCGGTGGCAGTAGGTTCCAGGCTCTGGTGCCTAATGCTGTTATTGTTTTTCCTCCCCTAGTTTTGCATCTGAAACTGGGAGGTTTGAGTAGGTTGGCTGATGATGACCTGAGGGTTCTGGTAGTACTGTAGGGGGTGAATCTTGATACGAGGTATTGTGGCCCCAGTTTGAGTGAGGTTCTGAAGGTGATAAGGAGAATCTTGAAGAGTATTCTCTTGTGTAGTGGGAGCCAATGAAGGGTTTTCAGAGCTGTAGAAGCGGAGGACCTTTGTGGAAGTTTTAAAACCAGCCGCGCTGCTGCATGTTGGACTACTTGAATAGCAGAGAAATATGCGCAGGGTCTCTGCTTACCACCGAAACCCTGTGTTAGAACAGAAAGCGCGCAACCGTCCACCTCATGTACATAGAGCACAAAAGGCTTTTGGTAATCAGGAGTACCGAGCACAGGAGCAGATCAAAGCGCAGTCTTTAATTGCTCAAAAGCTTTCTGGCATGCAGATGTCCAAGACAGGGGTTTATGCACATCTTTGGTGGTCAGGTAAAGAAGGGGTTTTGTTAGTAGGGAATAGTTAGGGATCCAATGCCGACAATACGATGTTATCCCAATGAATGCGTGTACCTCGCGTTGGGTCTTAGGAACAGACATGTTAGTAATAGCAGCTATTCGTTCAGGTGTTAGTCTGCGACCCTCCTTCGACAGTAGGTGACCTAAATAAGTGACCTCCTGTCGACAATATTGGAATTTCGAAAGTGACACCTTGTGTCCATGGCATGCCAAATGCAACAACAATTTAACTGTGGCCTCTTTACAACCATCTTCAGTGTCTGAAGCCACCAGGAGGTCGTCAACGTACCGCAACAGCACATTACCAGGGGGTAGTTGTAAAGAATCCAATTGAGCTTTCAAAGCTTGACTATAGATACTAGGATTTTCTGTATAGCCTTGTGGAGCCCGACAGAATCGAAAACTCCTACCGGCTATTGTGAATCCAAACAGATGTCTGCTATCTGTATGGATTGGAATGCTGAAGAAAGCATTTTTCAAATCGATGACTGAGAAAAATGTTGTAGACGGGGGAATCATTGTCAAAATCTCGGTAATGTCTGGTACTACAGGATACTGGGGGACCACTATCTTGTTCACCTCTCTAAGGTCTATTACAATGCGGTAAACATCAGAGTGAGCATCAGAAGAATACAAGGGTGCCTTTTTAAGTATAGGAAGAATAGGGCTAATACACACATTCGCCGCTGTCTCCTCAACCACACCAGACTCAATCAAATCCTGTATTATTTGCATTAAGGCCTTTTCTCCTGCCTGGGATATCTTGTACTGGGGAATACGTGGTAATACAGCATTGTCTTTGATCTGTATAGAGACCGGTGGGATCTGGAGTAAACCCACATCTGTGTCTCCTGTAGCCCACAATGTACATGGCACATCCTGAAACTCAGCTGGAAGGGGGGCATCCTTTGCGAAGCACTGTTTGGCACGGGCTACCTGTGGTACAACAGTCATGTAAACACCGTCTGGAGAACAAAAAATTGTCGCATGCAGCCTTTTTAACAAATCGAGTCCTAACAAATTTTCCCCACAATTTGACGTCATGGTGAATCGACTGTAAAGGGGCCAATAGTCAAAGGAAGAGGCTTAGAAATGGGGCTAATGACTGGTACGCCTGAGAAACCCACCAACACATTGTTTTGGCCAGACAGAGCTGCCCCCGAGACCAGTGAACGGGAAACAGAGCTATTCATAGCCCCTGTATCAACTAAAACACTTTCAGTAGTACCCTCTTAATCAGCAGTGACGTAAGGTCCGTGCTGATCTATAGGCACAGGAACTGGTCCCTCGCACTGTCCTCGGCTGTCCTAGCTGTGAGACAACCCTGTCACTTCATCCATGTCATAGTCGTCATGATAGTACTGTCGTCCTCGGGGGTCGTCAAAATAATTCCCGCTCTGCCTATTGTGTGATGTATCCTCTGACTGCATCCCCCCTCTACCTCCTGTTCCTCGTCCGTGTCCTCAAAAACCCCGACTTCTCGGGGCCTCACCTTTCTGTATCAACTCCGGACACTTGTTCCGCCAATGTCCCTCCTGCTTGCAGTAAGCACATTGATAGAGCCCGAGGGGCGTGCATGAAGCACCATCCTGCCAGACCGGGGCGGCCGTTGGGCCGAACCCGAACCTCTACCTCGTCCACTTCCCCTCGCAACTTGCTGCATCAATACCCTCGTCTTCAAATCCTTTGACTTTTTCTCTACCCTTTCCTTGTCCTCATTCTCTCTATGTTCGTAATCCTGTGCCATACTCAATATCACTGACGGGGATGATGTCGTCCAAGTACTTTCCGAAGCCTGCAACCATGTTGCAATCTCGGGAAGCAAGCTAGTGACAAATCTGTTGACAAATAAACGAACACCACCCTCCTGTGACAGGTCCTGACCACTAAAATCTAAAAACACCCCTTCAAATCTGGTAAAGAAATCCGACACACTTTCATCCTTCTTCTGGCGACACGCAGTCAACTTATCCCAGTCCACTCTCTTTGGCGGGATAAGTGAGTGCATGTATGTTATAATACGCCCCGGCAAAGTGAGGAGCTCCGCTTTCGGCTTGTTGCTGGGCTTACGCTCCTTATCCCAAGCCCTGATTTCATCCCACGCGCCCCCCAACTCTAGTGCGTGATCCTGCGTATGAACCTGCCTCCATATATCCACCGGTACCAACAGACCAAAAAACAACTCTATGTCAGCTAGCGTCATTACTGTGGGGGAGGCTGCCTCTGTCAATTCTTTATAATATGCAGTAGGGTTTTTTCGGGGGTCCGGCAGCTGGCCCTTTAAGGATAGGACCTCACTCCTCTTCCAGGGAGTATAGATCCACTGTTCCTGAAACCGAGCGTCGACCCGTGGTCTAATCACAGCATCAGTGGAATCACGCAGTTCTGGAAAGTCAGGGTGGTAAATGGGATGAACTTCCCTCATGGGATGCTGTGTCCCCATCGTCGGAACCTTCTGGTGCAATCTGCCTCGGTACCCCACTAGTGTCGTTATATTGCTAAAAACCTCATTGGGAGCCATACCTGCAGCATATACCCTGTCCTGTATGTCATATATTATTTGCGGTGCAACACCTTGAAAACACTGTTCCCACAACCCTATCAGCGTCGCTGACATGTGCTTAAGGGCATGCTGCTGTATAAACGGCTCGTAATCTTTCATCACACTCCACACATCCTCCACACTATAGATCGGATTCCGAGCCCACTGAGCTGATTGATTCGCCACCATTTGCTTTTCCTCATCAGCCACCGCAGAACGCACCAATACTTTATCCATTCGGTCTCGCGCTGTTGCCAAGTTCACTTCATGTACTCCACGCGCAATAGTTTCGGCATTCAACTGTGCCTGGGGTGCCACACTCACGGGGGAAAGAGCAGATGCAGAGACAGGTACCATCATGTAGGGAGACAGGGTGGTAGGGGTGAAAGGGGGAGTAGCAGTCGATACAGAACTAATAGAGTGGGCGGGGACGCTAACAGCATCCGTCCCAGTGACTGGTGTGAGTAGAAGAGAAGCAAGAGGGGCCGGGGCTGAAGCGGTAGCGCTAGAAACCTGAACGCTAGAAGGGGCGGCACTAGAGGGCAAGGACTGAGATGTCGGGACTGTTGGGTATATCCGTTCAGGGGCATAAGGAGGAGGAGGGCGAGAATCTAATAGCTCTTCGACGAAATCATCACCTTCCTCTCTAGTAACATAACATTTATCTGTCTGTAACCGGAACTTTCTATCTGCGCATTCTATACCCTTCTCTATCTTTCCTCTTTCTTAGGCTACTGCTTTCTGTGCTATAGTTTGCGTCTGCCTCTTCCAGGCCTCTTTCTCTGCTCTCAGTCGTCGCTGCAGTGGAGAGGTGTGGTGCAGCGGCCAGGGCAGCTGACTTCGGAGCACAGGGCTCACGGTTCGATCCCCGGCTCCAGCGGCATCTCAGCTCCGCACCATGTGACTCTGGGCAATAGCTCACTTAATTTCCACAACGGCCCCCAGCGCCTTGAGACCCGTAAGGGAGAGTAGTTTGCGCTTTACAAATACGGATTTATTATTTATGCTTTGCTTCTTTCTGCCATACTCTTAAAGAATCAAACATCGACTGTCTGCTCCTACTAGCGAACAACTTGTCCTGCAAGAAATTCAGTTTCTGTTCATCAAATGAGCCAGTAAGCGGCCACTGTAACTCAGCATTGTCCCTCATATATTTATGCCACAATGTGCTAAACATAACAGGGCCAATACCATGTTTAACGTATACGTCAAAATTTGGAGAACCCTCCGGAGGTGCAGGCTGGCTCTCTTCCAATCGAGCATCAGTAGAACAACATCGACATCCAAAACACCCCAATTTGCTGAAACAAGGCATCTTAATATAAGACACATGCACTGTCCCTAACGGACAAGTATAACACCAGCAATGGCAAATAAGGACAAGATAAAATAACAAATGTTATTCACAAACCAAACCAAACGGTCCAAGGACCACTCCCTACAGTCCGGGGACTGTACCTCATTCAAGAAGACAGGCTCCAGCCCCAGACCTTTTCAAGCATTAGTCAAATTACCAGTTGGTCTGGCAGATTGTTCGCGGACAGTCCCGGACCTTTTCAAGCGCAGGCAAAATTTCCAGATGGTCCGGTGAACTGCTCACAAACACTCTGTGCCTTTTCAAGGGTCTGTAAACCCACCAAGTTCAAGACAAGACAGTCCAGAGACCGTACCAAGACACAGCCTGTCGACTCGTGTCGTTCAAGCGAGGCAGTTCGAGAACTGCAGACAAGACAGTCCGGAGACTGTATCAAGACACAGCCCGCAGGCTTGTGCCGTCCAAGAATGGCGCCATTTTTCCAAGAATCAAATCACTCACCTGGTGCACACAGGTCGAGTCAAGTTATTCTCCACTGCCGACTCTTCGGACCAAACGGTCAACTCCAAGGTTTTGCCTACTCAGGACCCCAGCCGGTGACCACTAGACGAGGGGGGTGCCCGATCAGCCGGGCGGGGCAGCTGCAAGAACCAAGCTCGTCTTGTGTGGGGTACCCCGATCCGCCCGACCAACCAAACGCACCCCCCGACCCTACAACCCGATTACGGGCGAGTCGTATCACCTTGCGGGGTCCCTATTTGGGCGCCAACTGAAGGAAGTGGCCTTCTAGGGCCACTCGGGTTTTCTTACAACCACCTGCTATGCCTTCCCAAGAATGAAGAGTCGGTCAGACAGTAGAGAATACAAACTTGCATTTATTAGTAATGCTCTGCAGAGGAGTCCATCATGACCTGCACCCTAAGATGTCTGCCGAGGGACTGGCCCCCCAACAGCCCACACTGCGTAATCATTCCTCTGGAGAAACCCCCAACCACGCCCACAATGGAAAACTACCGGCCTGGGCCGATCATGAACAAAGAGGCACAGTAGGATGAGCTAACTCCTGCCAGATGGGTGCATTTTATCAGGAATCCAAGGCCACAGTGCTGGGTCTCAGCTTCTCCTAACGTGGGAGCAGAAACTACACATTCGGATAAGTATGCGAGGGCAGAAGAGCCTATTCATTAGCAAATCGAGAAACAGCCTTGAACAGAAAGAAAAAATAATAACGAAATACAGTGTTCTGCTGAGGCAAGCAATACGAGTAATGAGGCCTAACTCAGGCACAGTCTAAGCAGCCTAATAAGGATTACGAAATGCAAAATGGAGTCACACTCGCTAACTGAAGCCTGCGCATAACGGGGATAACTCAGTGAGTTACATAACATGAATACAAATGACATCTATTTAGCCACACATTGCTAACCTAATATAACGTGAAATGAGTGCGTTGCAGGGATGGGAATTTAAAGCCTAACAGCCTCAGGGACAGAACAGCCTCCAACCATCTTGAACCTGCACCTGGACACAGCCTGAGTAAGCCCCAACCCTCCATGTGGTACTTCCACAGTCCTGGACCCTTGTGAGTGGTGCTTAATGTGCTCAGATAGCCAAAATCTGAAACTTGGGACTTGGAATTTTTGGGGCTAAAAACTGCTCTGAGTGAAGACTGGAACCAACCTGCTTGTTTATCTGCCCAAAGTGCATCGCCAGTCGACCTGACTTTGCAACACCTCCCCCTACGTTCTTCTCCGTAGCAGCAAAACCTGTTCAGAGGTCCTTCGCAGAAGGGGTATCCGGCCTTGTGGAACCCTCACCAGCTCCAGCCTCCAGCCTTGTCCTACTGGAAGTGTTCAACTTCCAAAAAAGAGAGTAAGTCTAAACATGAGAATCTTCTCCAGTTGCTCCCTGATGATGATGCCTCCTCTTCGGACACCACCTGCAGCCTTGCCCCGCTGAACTTCTACCTTTTTCCGGAAATTTCTTCTAAGTCCGAGGGTAAGCGCTGACCAGGCCCAATCCACTTTTTGTATCCAACTCGTGCTCCATCGTGGTGCCTTATTTTTTGGCTTTGACTCGGTCTTGCATGACTAGATGTCCACGGTTGGTGCTTTGATGTTTTGGGCGCTAGTTTTTACCTTAAACTTTAAATATTCATAACTCTGGTTCCACTGATTGAATTTTTGTTGTTTTGGTGTCAAATAGTTTATTCAAATTTACTCTATATTTTTAAAATCTGTCTGGGATTTTCTTGTGTGGGGTTTCCTCCTTATTATGGTTTGTGTGCTGAATAAATACTTTACTCATGCCTCTAAGTTAAGACTGACTGCTTTGTGCCAAGCTCCCAGAGGGTTAAGCACAGCATAATTTAGTGACTAACAGGGAATGTGGTTATTGCATGAGCATGGTTAACACCCCACTCAACCAAAATGCAATTTCTCACAAACATGCACCTAGTTGTGTAGGGTATGCAATACATGTTGGGCATCCTTAGGGAACTCTTTACAGAGATCGTTTATCCCAAGGTTCAACAAAGCCTGTGTGGCCTCTTGAACTCTCCCTTCTGAGAATTCACTTGTTTTGTCTTGTGGGAGAGCAGTAGTAGACTGGGCAAAAGAAAAAGAGAGTGGTTACAATTACCTATGGTAATCCTTAATATAAGATATTTATCAGGGCCTTGATTTCATGGTACGTTTAAAAACTGGGGTGGATTCACTGGGCATAATCATCTGTAGATTCCTGTTAGGTCGACATGTTTCTTGCCTCTAAAAGCCCTGTAGCATCAGTGGCATTCATCAGGACCAGTGTAAAAAAACACTGAATCTAGTAGTCGGTGGTTGAAAATTATTCAGTGCTGGAAGTGCTTCACATCCCATTGTAAACACACAAAGAAGAACTCACTTGAGGATCTGTTCATGATTGAAGTCCTGTCTAAAAATGGTCAAGGCTTGGTGAATGCGAGCCTGGCTACGTCCAGTCAATGGAGTATTTCTCCAAATTGGAGCAACTGGTAATTGCAGCTAATTGTAAGCCTCTGTGTCCCCGAATTTGGATAAAGTTTGGTTAAAAGTTCTCTGTAAACAGCTTCGTAAGGATGCCTGTCGGGTATTGCACCCCCCACCCAACGTGGAGTAGGTCTCTATGATGAAGCATGCCACCTCAGTGGGTGAGGGACATTACATCCTTCTTTGGGAGGCCCTGTAATTACAGGCTTACTCCATCTTTTAGCCTTTAAAAGGTAAACCATTCACAACTGCTAATATAGATATTTGTCCTGAACATCATTCTTTTGTGTTATTGCTACATTAATTGAGAGGTTGTATGACGAACCAACCAACCTCTCTTTCCCTCTTTACACCTATGAACTTGGAGTCTACACAGGTACTCAGATTATGAACAGCTTTAGCTAGAGGAGGGGTGGTAACCCATAACCAATTCAAAGTCATCCACTAATGTTTGCGCTTTAAAACATTAGTTAACGCCTCCTTAGTAAGGGTAGAGAAACATGACATTGTTTGCAGGGATGATAGTTTAAGCAGCAACTGAGTATTGTTAGAGGACACGTACATATAGAACTGCATTTTCCTGTTGTGTGAAAGGGATCCTAAAGGCAGAATGTAAATACTGAAAAGTAGGGGGAAGCTCAGACCTTTGATGGACCCCACATTTGACCTGACTAGACACAGAGTTTGCTTTATAAATGACGAATGTAAAATAATTTTTAAAAAAAGGTATAATAGAGTCCAAATGCTGGACTAGATCACTACTTATTGGATTGCCCAATTTATACTGACTGATATTGCTTTGGTGAGGGCTGTTTAATGTACTGCTTCAGGGACCCCTCCTCCTGTAGATTATTCTTTGACCAGTTAAATAATGTACTACTCTCCCCATTTACTGACTTAACCACAAGGTATTATTTGGCATAAAGTAACACTTGTATAGCTTCCGACCAGTGAGCTCCTCTGTGGTTGTATACTATTGAGCCAAAGGCAACGCTAGAGAGAAACATAGAGTATACATTAATTATCTGCTGAGAAAGCTCTTACTTCTTGGCATACAAAAAGAATACATAAACATAGGCATCTCTGCTAAAGCAGATCATTTTAGCAGTCAAAAAATAAATATCTCAAGTGGCAAGATATGTCTGCAGAGTGCTTTGATAGTTGGACCTATCAATGTAAGTACGTGAATGAGAAAAAGGTACTGATGAACAGGCTTTGCTTTTGAACTTGTATTTATCACTGGTAGTGACTACCAAGTCTCACTTTGCAGCCTTCACTGAACATTTAGTATTGATATTTTGTTTATTTATGTTCATTAGATATTGTTTCTCTAAGCCTGGGAGTGAGTGTTAGCAAGCTTTATAAAATAACAACTAGGAGATCAGGATATCTAGACACAAAGAAAAACAAATCATGAAAACAATTACATGGGACTGGGATCACATTAGTGATTTATAGCTACAGGAACATATCTTGAAATAGATATTTTTATGTTGAGGAGATTTTAATCGGCCACTGTTGTAGCTGTGACATAATTGACATGAGTTTCAGTATGTATATCATGAGCTGGATATTACGGTTGGTGGGTTCTGTAAAAGGTCGTGGATTTACTAAATCTCTCAGAGGCGTGATACGATATTTACAGCACGAGTTATTGGTTAAATAAAATCTAAGACACCTCAATGTCTAGTCAATCCATTTAACCCTATCTTTGAAGTGCAATTCCTTCATAGACTGTGCTTTTGTTCAGTTGAGAGAATTAAGTATGATTCGAATAAAAGGCTCAAAATACATAACACAATTACTCAGGGGGAGATTGAAGTAAACACATAAGTATTCAAGCTATCGCTTGTTGGCGTTGCTAGTTAAAGAAAGCTAACTTTATGAGGATGAATGCCCTTACCCACACATTCACTGGCTTGCTTCATTAGAGGGCTTCTCCTGACTTTTGTTATGCTGCTACTCAATGTGGGCTGCAACACTGACAATCAGGGTAGCTTCTAATAGTCGTATTGAGTGAGTGGGCTGAGTATAGTTGTTGGAAAGTAGATTATTGGTAGGGGCAAATGTAGGTCTTCCACTGGCAATAAGGCCACTAACACATGATAGGACTCAGCATAGGTCTTAGAAAATTATTCCCATGCTCAACCCTTGGTAGCTTGGCTGCGAGCAGGCAGGCTTAACTTCAAAGACAGGTATGTAAAGCATTTAAAAACACCAATTCAGTAAATAATTAAGACACAATGCATAATAAAAATCCAACACCAATTTATAAAAATAGGAAATATTTATATCTTTAAAATGACACCAAAACGACAAAAATCCAATGTAGGGAACCGGAGATATGAATTTTTTAAGATTTATCACTTTATAGCACTTAGAAACCTATAGCACCTTATTGGGATATCTGGTCGCGATAGACTGGCTCAAAGTCAAAGTTTCAGGCCGACCGCGATGGAACCCTGAGCGGCTACCCCTCGCGGTAGGTCCCGGTCACAGTTTTTACCTTCGGACTTAGAAACTTTTCTGGAGCTTTTTCTCGTGGGGTCCCTCGATGCTCTTCACCAGGCCAGATTCGGTGAGGGTTCGCCGGCCTCGGATTTCTTCTACTCCCGGTCAAACTCTGGAAGTCGGACCTACGGAGCTTTCAGTGGGACGAACCTGGATGGCTTGGCCGGCTCGCGGTTGAAGGCCGGCGGCTTGGCTGACCATGTTGAGTCGGTCCCCCTATGGAGCTTTTTTCCAAAGGTGCTCCAAAGTTCTCCAAACTCCTGGAACTTCTTCCTGAAGTTCCCCAAAGGGTCCCAAAGTGTCTCAAACTCACTCCAAGGGTCTGGAAGCTCCAAGATGGTCCTTGAAAGTTGAGGACTTCAGTTCCCACAATCCACTTGGACAAAACCCTTACAAATCCACTGGTAGTTTTCCAGGTTGAGGATTCTTGGTGGTGATTTGTTTTTATTTATTTATTTATGTATTTATTTATTTATTTATTTGATGTGATGATCCAGGTGAGCTCTGTTAACCTGTAGCTTGCAGGGAGTCCACTCTTTAGTCTTTTTCACAGCAAGGTAGTCCACAGGGCTGTAGTTCCGGATGGTGCAGTTCTCAGAGGGCAGGCCTTAGCAATTGCACATCCAACTTCTCAGCATGGCACAACGTCTTGCTTTCTTAAGTTTCAAGCAGCAGATCTGAGGGGCTCTGCCCTTCTCAGATACTTATTCCAAGTTCTCTGGGTCAAGCAGGAGGTCACTCCTGACCAATGGGGGCAGGGTAACTCCCCAAAGATATGACCACATCCTGTAGAGTTTGGCATTATTTTGTCCCAGAGTGCATCAAATCTTCCAAATTCATAATGGCTGATTTTCCAGCAGAGAGTTAAGAGCTGGCTAAACACACCCCTAGGATGGCTATTTCCATAGTCTTTCCCCCTCACATTTGCTGATTCCTTCCTTAACCTAGCATCTGGCTTGGTGTCAAAAGTTTAGAGTTGTAAATGACACTGGTTTCTTCCCTCCCCTTTGAAGACCATGGTTTATAACTCCTCCCCCTGCCCTGGCATTTCTATTGGAACAGCACACTGCCCTCCCAGAAGAGCTGGGTAACCCCAGGGCTCTTTATCACCTCTTCAAAGCAGCCTGGCTAATCCACTTAACTCTGACCAATAAGGACAGACCCCTGGAAGGCTGAATCTGGACCTACAAACAAGAAAGTCTTATAACTTCTTGTCTGTACATTTTAGGAGAAATTCAACAATATAATATTGTTGGATTTATCACTACCATTCTGGGAAGTCATTGAATGGAAGTTCTATCATTCTTCTATCAGGAGATATTAGTTAATAACTTCTTGCCATGTTAACCTAGGTGGCATGGGATTTGCAATGGGAAAAATGACTTGGGCCATTTTTCTAGCACCAGGACTTACGAAAACATATTTTATAAGTACCCATGGACCACTTAGGGGAGATTTTAGGGATTCTGAATCTGTAGAAATATTGCAGATCCTCCCTCCACAGTGCTCCTAGCATCAAAGTCGAATTTGGGCAGCACTTTATCACAATGTGGGGAGTGAAATGTGAAAATTCACTTACCCCAGGGCATATAAAACTCATTTTATAAGGGTCCACCTTATAACTACCTGACCCCCACCCCTGGGACACCTAGGGAGACCCTGGGGTTCCTAATATGCCAAAACATTGTAGGTTATCCATTTTTAAGTGCCCCAAACACCAAAGTCGAGTTTGGGCACAATTTACTTTTTAAAAGCAGTCATGGAACCCAGGGCTGCTTTTAAACTGACCTCAGGCTTCAGCAGTGCACACATGCATGTGCAGAAAAGGCTGCTGGCCTCCAAACTGCCATGCCCTACTATATACTAAGGACTGATAGGTAGTTTCAATCCCCCTGCCCTATTATGTACTAGGGTCTTATAGGGTAGGTCATGCCAATCACAGGGGTACCCCAACCCATAGTGTACCCTAGTGTATGTAGGTGTTTTCACTGTATTCTAAATGTGTCTCTTTCAGCATCGCACTGACCCTGGGCCTGGTTAGGCAGAGCTCAGGGTCAGTCAGAGTCAGTTACCACCAGTACCAGTCAGCAAAAAGTTGGGGGGTGCCCAGGGCACACGATGACTTTGCAACATAGCCTCCCCCCCTCCAAACGAAAGGTGATGGGTTACTAACCTACACCCTGGTAGTCCTCATCAGCTAAGTGGAAAAACCTGGAAAGTCCATCTGCATTTGCATGGGCAACCCCAGGTCTGTGTTCCACTGTAAAGTCCATCCCCTGTAGGGAAATGGACCAACTTAACAGCTTGGGATTCTCCCCTCTCATCTGCATGAGCCATCTGAGAAGCCTGTGGTCAGTTTGAACACGAAAGTGAGTCCCAAACAAATATGGTCTCAACTTTTTCAGGGACCAAACCACAGCAAAAGCCTCTCTCTCAATGGCACTCCTCCTCTGCTCTCTGGGAAGAAGTCTCCTGCTGATAAAGGCAACTGGCTGATAAAGGCCCTCTTCATTTAGCTGTGGCAACACTGCCCAATTCCCTTGCTCTGAAGCATCTGTCTGAACCACAAATTATTTTGTGTAATCAGGGACCAGCAGCACTGGTGCTGAACACATAGAACTTTCAGAGTGTCAAAAGCCTTCTGACACTATGGGGTCCAATCCACCTTTTTGGGCCTCTTCTTTGAAGTGAGTTCTGTTAGGGGCCCCACAATGGTCCCATAATTTTGAACAAACCTTCTATGATACCCTGTCAGTCCAAGGAATGCCCTGACCTGAGTCTGGGTAACAGGAGCTGTCCAATCCAAAATAGTTTGGATTTTAGCTTGGAGAGGCTGTACATGGCCCCCACCTACCAGGTGGCCCAGGTACACCACAGAACTCTTCCCTATTTGGCACTTACTTGCCTTAATAGTCAGGCCTGCCTGCTGCATGGCCTGAAGCACTTCCCTTAGGTGGCTTAAGTGATCCCCCCAGGTAGAACTGTATACAGCTATATCATCCAGATAAGCTGCATTGAACTGTTCCAACCCAGACAAGACCCTGTTCACCAACCTTTGGAAGATGGCAGGTGCATTCTTTAAGCCAAATGACATTACTGATAATATCCCTCTGGTGTGGAAAATGCTGACCTCTCCTTTGCTCCATCAGTGAGGGCAATCTGCCAGTAACCTGAAGTCCAATCAAATGTACTCAGGTACTTAGCAGCCCCTAACCTGTCAATGAGCTCATCAGCTCTAGGTATAGGGTGATCGTCAGTCTTTGTGACTGCATTCAATCCTCTGTAGTCCACACAGAACCTTAACTCCTTGGGTCCCCCCTGAGGATTAGGTTTAGGTACCAGCACCACAGGACTGGCCCATGGACTCTCAGATGGTTCAATTACCCCCAATGCCAGCATCTTAGCAACCTCAGCTTTAATGCTGGCTCTGACATGGTCAGACAACCTGTACAGTTTATTTTTGACAGGTAGGCTGTCACCAGTGTCAATGTGGTGCACACACCACTCAGTGATGCCTGGGGTCAAAGAGAACAGGCCAGCAAACTGCTCCAGCACTAGCTTACAGTCTCTGTGCTGCTGGTCTGTCAACTTGGGAAAGAGTACAACCCCCTCCACTGACCCATCTTGCACATTAGTGGAGAGGAGGTCGGGCACAGGCTCAGTTTCCTCCTCCACACCCTCATCAGTGACCAGTAACATGGTCATGTCTGCCCTGTCATGGTGGGGTGTCAATCTATTCACATGCAGGACCCTATGAGGGTTCCTGGGGGTGCCAAGGTCAACCAAATGGGTAACCTCACCCTTCTTTTCTAAGATTGGATAGGGCCCACTCCACTTGTCATGGAGGGCCCTGGGAGCCACAGGCTCCAACACCCACACCAATTGTCCTGGAGTATACTCAGGCATAGTAGCCTTCTGATCATACCAGTGCTTCATGAGCTCCTGGCTGGCCTCCAGTTTCCTATTTGCCTTGTACATGTACTCTGCCATTCTAGATCTCAGGCCTAGCACATAGTCAAGCACACTGTCCTTTGCTTCTTTAAGAGGCTTCTCTAAAGACTCTCTCAGCAGGCTCAATGGCCCCCTCACAGGGTGTCCAAACAACAACTCAAAGGGACTGAAACCAACCCCTTTCTGTGGCACCTCCCTGTAGGCATGGAAGGAGAACATCCCATCTCCTCCTGGTGGCCCCCTCCTTGAGGTTTCTGGCCTCAGTATAAAGCAGTCTATCTTCCCAGTAGAGTTTGTGAAACTCGCTGTCATCCCCCTCCTCTTGCTTAGAAGCAATCCGCCTCAAGCTCTCAAGGGTGGGACAGTCTCTCTGTCCCTTACTGAACTCCTCTCTGGAGGGTCCACCTGCTCCTGTTAGTTCTGGCAGGGATGGAGTCCTTCCCTCAGAGGCTAGGTCCTCCGCATCAGGGTTAGATTCTTCCTGCACCTCTGGAGTTTCCTGGGCTGGCTCACCAGGCCCAGTACCCTTGTCCTTGGATGCTTGGCCCTTTGTTCCAGGGACCAAGTGTCCAGCCCCTCCCTTCTGGCTAGTCTGTGACCTAGTCACAGCACATACCCACTCAGGGAGCTCCAATATTTTCATATGGAGTCCTCTCTCCACCTCTGACCACACAGAGGCTTCAAGATCATTGCCCAGTAAACACTAGACTGGGAGCACCTTTGACATAGGGCCTGTCATACCTCCCCATTCAAAATCCACCACAGCCATAGGATGGAGTTTGGTAGTGCTGTCTGCATAAGTCACCTGGTGAACCTTACCAGGTACCACCCTCTCTGGAGGCACCAGCTCATCCAGGACCATAGTTACACTAGCCCCAGTGTCTCTGATAGCCTCAACCTCAGTCCCATTCACTTTAGGCCTCTGCCTGTACTTGTCCATGTTTGGAGGTAAGGCAGCAAGGGTTGCAATATTCACCCCACCCAGGGACACTAAGGTTGCTTCCACCACCTGACTACCCTTCTCTGGGGCACCACTCTCCACCCCTACACTTACACAGGCAATCCCTGTGGATGGCCCCTTAGGGGGGAGCTTCTTGGCGCAGACAGCATCTTCCTGCTTGTGCCCTGGCTGGTTACAGTCAAAGCACTTACCCACCTTTGAGGGATCAAAGAACCTACCATTCTTTCCATGATACCCCCTCCCTTTGAATTTGGGTTGGCTCGGGGCCCCCCTCCTTGTTCAGGTTTTTGTGGGTCTTTGGAGGACTCCTTCTGGTTTTGGCTTGCTTTCCCTTGGGCCTTTCCTTGGGGAGGGACCTGTCCTCCTTTCTTCTGGTTACTCCCCTGGTGCTGAAGGGAAACCCGGGTTCTCACCCACTCATCAGCTGCTTCCCCCAGCTCTCTGGGGTCTGAGAGCTTAGAGTCCACTAGATACTGGCGTAACTTCTCTTCTGCACAATGAGTCAAATATTTTCTTTCAAAAACAAATTATACAATCCCTCATATGTGTCAACATTGTTACCAACAATTCAGCCTTCCAGTGCCTTCACTGAAACGTCCACAAAGTCTACCCAAGACTTTGAACTCAATTTCTGGGTGCCTGTAAACTTCACCCTCTACTGCTCTGGAGTCATACCAAATCTCTTGACTAAGCATGCCTTCATCTGCTGGTATGATTCTCCATCCTCTCCCTTAAGGGTCAGGAGCCTATCCCTCCCAGCTACTGGAATCAACTCCCACAGGAGTGCACCCCAATACTTAGAGTGGACCCTACTCATTCTAAGGGCCCTCTCAAAAGCTGCTAGCCACTTGTCAATGTCATGCCCCTCTGTGTACTTGGGCACTATACCCTTGAGAAGTTTGGGATCAAATCCACCACCCCTTGACATCTCAAAATCTTCATCATTTTCACTGCCACCATTTCTTTTGAACGCCTCCTCCCTCTCCCATTTATTCTTAGCCAATTCCAATTTCTCCTTCTCCAAGGCAATCAAAGCTAATTGAGCCTCAAGCTGTCTCTCTGCAAGGGACAGTGGTGGCTCCTGAGTAAGGGACCCTTCCCCACTCCCACCATCTGGAATCATATGGCTAACACTAGAAAAAATAGAAGAGGCATCATCCTCACCCTCCTCTTGGATGAGTTTGGGGGGACACCCTCTATCCCCCCTTGACTCTCGTCAGCTACCCCAATCCAGGCCTTTAGGGATGCAAGCAACCCTGCCTTCCTAAGCTTCTTGGAAGCAGGCAGCCCCCTAAGCTTACACTGTTCCCTAAGATCAGCCATCTTGAACTGGGACAGTTTAGCCAGGTCCAGCTCCATGGTTCCCTAGTTTTGGGTCACAACAACTGGGCACAACAGACTTAGAACAATTTGGAAAAATCAAAACAATGGATTAAAAACAGTTTAGTCCAAATTCCAAAAATCAAACTCAAAAGTTTTGTTCTAAGGCAATTTAGAGGATTTTTATAATCTTAATTAACTTTACTGAAAGGTGTACATTTAAACACAAGTCCTCATCCACACCACTGAGCACCAAATGTTGGAAAGTAGATTATTGGTAGGGGCAAATGTAGGTCTGCCACTGGCAATAAGGCCACTAACACATGATAGGACTCAGCATAGGTCTTAGAAAATTATTCCCATGCTCAACCCTTGGTAGCTTGGTTGCGAGCAGGCAGGCTTAACTTCAAAGACAGGTATGTAAAGCATTTAAAAACACCAATTCAGTAAATAATTAAGACACAATTCATAATGAAAATTCAACACTAATTTATAAAAATAGGAAATATTTTTATCTTTACAATGACACCAAAACGACAAAAATCCAATGTAGGGAATCGGAGATATGAATTTTTAAAGATTTATCACTTTATAGCACTTAGAAACCTACAGCACCTTATTAGGATATCTGGTCGCGATAGACCGGCTCAAAGTCAAACTTTCAGGCCAACCGCGATGGAGCCCTGAGCGACTACCCCTCGCGGTAGGTCCCGGTCACAGTTTTTACCTTCGGACTTAGAAACTTTTCTGGAGCTTTTTCTCGTGGGGTCCCTCGATGCTCTTCACCAGGCCGGATTCGGTGAGGGTTCGCCGGCCCCGGATTTCTTCTACTCCCGGTCAAACTCTGGAAGTCGGACCTACGGAGCTTTCAGCGGGACGAACCTGGATGACTTGGCCGGCTCGCGGTTGAAGGCAGGCGGCTTGGCTGACCAGGTTGAGTCGGTCCCCCTATGGAGCTTTTTTCCAAAGTTGCTCCAAAGTTCTCCAAACTCCTGGAACTTCTTCCTGAAGTTCCCCAAAGGGTCCCAAAGTGTCTCAAACTCACTCCAGGGGTCTGAAAGCTCCAAGATGGTCCTTGAAAGTTGAGGACAAAACCCTTACAAATCCACTGGTAGTTTTCCAGGTTGAGGATTCTTGGTGGTGATGATCCAGGTGAGCTCTGTTAACCTGTAGCTTGCAGGGAGACCACTCTTTAGTCTTTTTCACAGCAAGGTAGTCCACAGGGCTGTAGTTCCAGATGGTGCAGTTCTCAGAGGGCAGGCATTAGCAATTTCACATCCAACTTCTCAGCATGGCACAACGTCTTGCTTTCTTAAGTTTCAAGCAGAAGATCTGAGGGGCTCTGCCCTTCTCAGATACTTCTTCCAGGTTCTCTGGGTCAAGCAGGAGGTCACTTCTGACCAATGGGGGCCGGGTAACCCCCCAAAGATATGACCACATCCTGTAGAGTGTGGCATTATTTTGTCCCAGAGTGCATCAAGTCTTCCAAATTCATAATGGCTGATTTTCCAGCAGAGAGTTAAGAGCTGGCTAAACACACCCTTAGGATGGCTATTTCCATAGTCTCTCCCCCTTGCATCTGCTCATTCCTTCCTTAACCTAGCATCTGGCTTGGGGTCAAAAGTTTAGAGTTGTAAATGACACTGGTTTCTTCCCTCCCCTTTGAAGACCATGGTTTATGACTCCTCCCCCTGCCCTGGCATTTCTATTGGGACAGCACACTGCCCTCCCAGAAGAGCTGGGTAACTCTAGGGCTCTTTATCACCTCTTCAAAGCAGCCTGGCTAATCCACGTAACTCTGACCAATCAGGACAGACCCCTGGAAGGCTGAATCTGGACCTAAAACAAGAAAGTCTTATAATTTCTTGTCTGTACATTTTAGGAGAAATTCAACAATATCATATTGTTGGATTTATCACTACCATTCTGGGAAGTCTTTGAATGGAAGTTCTATCATTCTCCTATCAGGAGTTATTAGTTAATAACTTATTGCCATGTTAACCTATGTGGCATGGGATTTGCAATGGGAAAAATGACTTGGGCCATTTTTCCAGCACCAGGACTTACAAAAACATATTTTATAAGTACTACGCCTATATCCACAGGACTCCCGCCCCATGGACCACTTAGAGGAGATTTTAGGGGTTCTGAATCTGTAGAAATATTGCAGATCCTCCCTCCACAGTGCTCCTAGCATCAAAGTCGAATTTGGGCAGCACTTTATCACAATGTGGGGAGTGAAATGTGAAATTTCACTTAACCCAGGGCATATAAAACTCATGTTATAAGGGTCCACCTTCTAACTACATGCCCCCCACCCCTGGGACACCTAGGGGAGATCCTGGGGGTTCCTAATATGCCAAAACATTGTAGGTTATCCATTTTTAAGTGCCCCAAACACCAAAGTCGAGTTTGGGCACAATTTACTTTTTAAAAGCAGTCATGGAACCCAGGACTGCTTTTAAACTGACCTCAGGCTTCAGCAGTGCTCACATGCAAGTGCAGAAAAGGCTGCTGGCCTCCAAACTGCCATGCCCTACTATATACTAGGGACTGATAGGTAGTTTCAATCTCCCTGCTCTATTATGTACTAGGGTCTTATAGGGTA